>APFE030150251.1:60710-99280 GCA_000404065.3 Pinus taeda | reverse complement strand
TCTCATCTATTTTCATAAAAGGAATCAATAGTAGACTTTGATTGTTTGTTTCTAAGATAGCCACCCATATTAGTGGGAATAATAGCATCCGTGTGGACACTATTCCCGTATAAAAAAATGGCGACTTTGGGGAGCGACTAGATTACTTGTTAGCCTATCTATCCTTGTTTCTTTTATAAACATATAGACGGAGCCTGAAGTCAAGCCAGCTAGCCTTCAAACTGCATTTTTCATAAAAATGCAAAGTAGATCAATGCTACTTCAGTCAATCTCTGGGTTTTTGTTTATAAATTAAACAATAGATCTGCAAGAAAACTAATTGCCCTTAGTAGTGGCTCTAGTAACCTCTTAAATCACCCTTGTGTTTTTACATACATTGATCTGTACTTATTCAGCTTAAACACCTGAAATAAATTGCAAACTGTGAGTGAAGTCTCGTTCAAAGTCTTGCACTGTAACCATCGCACCCTGCCTTCAAGGCAGCCTGTATGCATCGCACTTCCCGAATGGAGTAACTACGCTGCATACTGAGTTCACTGTGTAACAAGTGCGATGGTTAGGGAGCACTGGTTTTACCCTCCGACTGTGGATTTTCCTCACTGTTTTCAGTCTTATTCAAGAGTTTTTTGCTGTCTGTAATCAGTGTGCTTCTGTGAATACCCCCTTCTCTAGCATTATTCCGCCTCCTTAGTGCAAAGAACTATAAACGTTTTTGATGTATTGTGCGTCGTTTTAGTTCTCTTTTGCAAAAAATAACATAGTCGAACTGTCGTCTCTAGATCTGAAAGTGTCGTAGTTGTCATTTTCAGTCTTAGAAAACAATCCCATTGTTTTAGATAGTTGATTATACAGTTATTGTTGCATAGAATTCAAATTACTAGTTTTAAAGTGTCGAAAAGCAATTTCCATTTCAAAATCGCAAAGTGTCTCTCTTGTTTTCACTTCGTTTTGAAAAATAATTTTGTTGAGTACAGTCGCTTTGAAAGTAATTAAATTTTGCACATAGTTTTCTTAGTGTCATTTACACATTAAGGGAGCTTAAAACCAATACATGCATGTGCATTTGCATCTTGAATGATTGGCTTGATTTAGGACTGTGCATATTAGCGTGTGCTCTGTGCTCTGTGAAGAAAAGATGCTTGACTTTCTTCCCCTTAGTAGCTAGGATTTTCATTGCTAAAAGAAGATAAAACGTCTATTTATCACCTTAGACTGCATTTAGGAATTATACATACATCACAGGTGAACCTGAAAGGCAAACTCCTAAGCAAGATCAGCTTAAAATAAATCTCAATGAATCTAATAATGCTTTGGAACTTAACGCAACATCTAGAGGTCTAGGCTAGAGATGTATTCCGGCGTCGTAAAGCCTAGTAACTGTTGCTTTCAGTGTTGGTTGGGTGATTCCTCCACTCTGAGATGGCAAGTGCCAGTACGAACTTGTGCTCCCACATACCGTTGTGTATATATTGGGAGACGACTATAGGCTGCATCCTTTATCCTTAGGAAGCCGTGTCTGCCACCCTATCGATCGTAATGCATCGAACACAGCATTCGGGAACATTGACTGCCGTACCATAAAAAGTATTCTGCAGTTTTACGATTGGTTTGGTAATCCTCTATGCCTAGATCTCCAGAGAAGTCCATTTTTCTCCTTTTCAGACTCCTTAAAGGAAAAGGTCCTCTGAGCGCTTGTCACTTCAAGCTCAATAAAAATTGAAGGCGACTAGAGTCATCTTTTGTTTTTTCTCGACTCTTTAAAACTGAAAAAACAAGTTGTGTCCAAGCGTTTAAAAATTTATTTTAAATCGGAATAACATCACAAATTCCCCCGTTGATCTTTAGGTTGAGAAAATGGAGTCTACCAACCAAGGGTTTCCCCGTGAAGGAAATCCTAGTCCTTTCCTCTCTTGGGGAGATGTTGGTCCACCCCATATGGCCACTTTGTCACTTCCAGGATTGACAATTGGTTTGCCAGTCTGGCTCTTCTCTACCTCTGTCATTCAGAATCCCACAATTCCTGAACAGTCTAACCAGTAAATAGACGACACTAGGGTTGCTTCCCAACCTTCTACTTCATCTGATTCTCCTTCTCCTCCTTCCTCTTCGCTTGACAAAGCCGATAAAGCTAAAATTCAAGTAACTAAGAAGAAGAAGAAGCATAAAGAGAAAAAGGAAAAGAAGAAAAAGGAACCAAAATTGAAAGGGAATGACCAAGTATCATCTAGCAAAAATCCACACACCACACAGTCAAAACCTAAATCTCCTTGCGTCATTTTCAATGGAGACCACTTTCATCGAGATTGTCCCTGTATCCCTCGGATCTTTAGGGTCTGGTCTCCTCGTTTGCACCACCCGGTAGCATCAACCTCTGGCGATCATGTTGAATGCTCACCGCCAACCAGTGAAAGTGAAGCACATGGACAAAGAAGGAATCCTAGACTTCCTTGTAAGTTGTGTGAAGGCGATCACGCCATCCACCATTGTCCCTTCCTTGGAGAGGCTAAAAGAGTTTTAGATAATTGTCCGGTTTCACTGTTATGACTTCCTCCTGGATATCAAAAAGTCTTGCCAAGTCCTCCACCAGTTGAAAATCCGGCTGGCCCATCCTTGTGGTCAGCCGAAGCACCTATTGTTGAAAATGAACCTTCAGAATCCATACCACATGAAAGTCAAAGGGCCGATACGACAGTTGACCCAGTATTGCCTTCAGAGTGTTCATCTTCGAACGATACTGTCACCGAAGAGAAAGAGAATGACACCGTTCAAATTATTTTCATCAACACCGACTCCAATGAGCTTGGGGGCAGTCCTCCTGTTCCTTTACCGTAGGAAGAAAGTTCATCAGATTCCTATCCGGCTGTCTATTCGGTCCCACCACCAAGCAACCTAGTGGTTTCCTTCGACTGGAGTCTACTAGGCAGACCCCGTTTACCAGCCAGTGTACCATTCAGAATTATTGTACAAGCTTACACAATGGTCATGGTTGGTACCATCATTGATGAAGAGGCTTTTGTGAGTATCCTTTCCTCAACTGCTTGGAAAGCGCTTGGTTCACCATCGCTTTTGCTTGAAATGAGAAATCTAACAGGCTTCGACAAGGGAACCAGTCGACCTTTAGGGATCCTTCCAAGTGTGCCCATTACTTTGAGAAGGAAAACTGTTCACATGAACGTTATGGTAGTTCAAGGACCTTTATATTACAATCTACTCCTTGGACATGACTATATTTATTGCATGGGAGTCGTCGTCTCCTCACTCTTTAGAGTAATGTGTTTTCTGCACAAAGGAAGAATGGTCAAGCTCGTAGACCAAATGTCATTCCCCGGTTCACACATCGCAAATAGTCAAATGCCATCCCTGAATGGTCTTTTCACGCAAGAAATGTCTCATCAATCTCCAGTCCGTCCACCTGATGAGCGCGAGTGATTCAGGAAGATGTGACTGAAACCCAGGGGGAATGCACCCTGGTCTGCTTCGGCAGAAAACTCTGGGTATAGGGTAGGTTTCGGCGAAGGATATATGACTAGTCCGATACCCGTCCGTCTAGGAAAAGGGAATTAGACCGGATAAGATACCTTCGTTAGAAGGTAGGCCTTTCCCGGTATAACAAATGTTTTGTCTACAAATTGAAGGGTAAAATGGAAACTCTACTTCAGTATACCTAGGGGCATGCAAACCTTTCCGCATGCAAGCGAAGAGCGGCTATTTATTTTTTAAATTTGTAGGACCTCTAACCCTTTAAACCCGTAAGGCTAGTCGTTTCCTAACTTGCATAAAGAAAGGATCCGTGGCAAAGCTTTAGAGATGTAAGCCACTTCAAAATAGCATCTCGAATGAGACATTTTTATCATACGACTAGCAAGCAATGTTATCGCAGAGTTCAATCTCGTTAAAAAATAAACTCTCCACGAGCAGTTTTAGCGCATAGTTCAAGCTCGTTAAAAAATAAACATAAGTCATGAACAAGTGTTTCTCCCCGCATTTAAGCTCATTAAAAAATGAACAGGTAAATAACCATTGTGAATGCCTTATCGCCAGCTTTTGAGCCTTGGTCGTGTTCTCACCATCACCTCCACTATGTTTTTAGCCGATCATTCACCCCCCATATGATTGTTTACCCCTTCGAGGAACATCTGCGAAGAGTGATTCTGCTAGCCTTCCTTGTAACACTGCCATGATTGGAAAATTCCAAACCTTACCTGGAGTCAGCTGCTACCTGAAACCATCAATCGTTCCTCGAAAATGAGTCTTATTTAAGCTCTTTTCACCTGAATCGTAAAATATGAAAATATTGCTAAGCGATTGGCCTCTCCGGCTCGTTAAAAGGCATCAGAAGTGCTATCCCTCCTCTAAATTTTAATATTTTTGGACCTGAGGGATTATTACACAAAAAGATCGAGTGCTTGTCTTGTTCGGCTCGTTAAAACTATCGAAAATTCATCCCTTTTGTATTATTTTACGCTTTTTCAGACTTAAGGGATTATACAACGAAAAATAATCTTTGGAGTCTTCTTTCCATTTCTTTCAGAATCTCTAAAATTGAAAGAGACCGAGTTATCTTTGTCGTCAAACTCGTTAAACTAAATAGTGACAAACTCGTCCAACAGGACAAGAACGAGTTTCACTGTCGCTAGGCTCGCTAAAATATAGCGACGGGTTTGCCCGAAGGGTGGATTATAGAACAAGCGTATGTTATCCTCCTCAAGCTTGACAAAAATAAAGAGGTACTGGTCAGCAATGACTGGGGAAAATTGGGAAGAAAACAAGAAGAAACTTTATTGGTAGAAAGTCGTTCTTGAACATGACACTTTCCTTCTGCATCCATGTTGGGTTGGGTTGTTCTGTTCACTGGTCCTCACCATTGGTTCGTCAGACCATCCATCTTTGGGGTTAACGCTACCAATCCATCGTCAGTGTCGCCGATATGTTCAAGAGAAGTCATTCAGACAATTCACCTGAGTCTCACCCATTGCAATACATTCATGCTTCATTCCTTCATGACCGCCACCCTAAACCCCCATATCGTCAGTTTGTTTTCACCTCCAAAATCATTTGTTTCGTTCTGTGTCGTTGATGTGGGATTCATTAAGGCCCTCCTACGACGGGTCGCTTCTTGTCAACATCAGCTCATTATCCAAGAAGTTGACTTAGGAACAACCCTTTCAGTACTTTGAAGCTTGCATGCCTCAATGACAAGTTTCTCACTTTCGGCGACAAGTTTACGTCAATGGCCTTCGACCGAGAGATTTTGCGTGGTTTTCGATGCCAAGTCCTTTTTTCACACCACGTAAATTTTACTATAGTACCGTGAGGGTCATTGTCATTATTGGTGATTCCTCTCGCGCCTGTTAACAGCTTACATCATTGGCTGGTAATCAGGAGATGTCTTTCCATGTTCGACTCCAAAACATTTTTCACATGGATCGACTTGTACTCCGAGTGAATATTGGTCGAGTTTAAAGACCCCAGATCTATTTTCATCCATCCGGGCTGCAATATATTCAAGAATATAAAAACATCCAGTGTACATCATTTTTGAACAGATGATCATCCAAATCAAAGGATGATGTGTCCATAGCATCAGTCTGTCACACAGACGACCGTCTGTCCTGTGTACATGAAAATGAGTTTATAAAGCTGAGCATGGGAATGCCCGCCTCAGCTAGATCATGAAAAAATGTTGTCAAATAATTTATTGTATTGTATCTTATTACAGGTCACCTCCAAGCTCGGAAAAACTTCTGATCCTCATAGTAAAGCATTTCACCTGACATAAAAAACGATTAACGACCTCATGCTTTAGGGGGCAACTATTATAGAAATTTTTGGGCACTTCAACCCCAATCACAAATGTCCATAAACTGAGGGCTCTTAAGTCCCTAAAAGGGTTGCCTCACTTCCTAAAGGAACAAGGTCAACTAATTACATCATCTCCCAGAAGTTCTCCACTGAAAACTGCTCATAATTGGTCAAAATTGGACCATACTGAAAGCTCCATGCAAAGGGTGTGATGCATATCACCTTCCCAATGCATAGGGTGTGATGCATACTATTTTTCTCCTCTGTAGGGTGCTATGGTCAGGAATGGACAAATGGCAGGGACCAAAATGCGAGGTGGAAGATCATGGAATCTTCCAGAAGCTTCCCCTTTGACACTTGCCACTCCATTTTCGACAAGGGATGAGTAAGAGTTCTTCATTCTCCAAGTGGAAGTAGGAACTATCAGAGAGAAGACACTAATCAAGATCCCAAAAGATGACTCACCTCTCTGTAATCATTTATATATGGATCCCTCATCCCAAAGATCTAGAGGCTGGAATTTTGTAATCTATAGAGAAGTGTTATTGGTATTCTTGTGTACAGTCACAATGTTGGGTGATTTTACTTTGCTTGAGGTGAAAGAAGGGCTTCTTAGCGAGAGGATGATGCTAGGTCAGAGCTGCTCATGGTTGTAATCCTCTTGCTACTTTTTATCTAAATAAATCTATTCTTGTTTCCTTCCATATTCTGGTGTACTTGTTTATATATGCCTGTATATGGTTAATGTACATCTGATCCTGCATTATTTGTGAATTTAGATCCTTGTTTCTTGCATAGTAGTATGTCACTGTGATTCTACAAGTCCTTTTGAAGCTGAGCAGACAAAGAGTAAGCAGCAAAACTCTATCAAGAGGGAGACAGAATCGAGCGCAAGACTCAGGTTGGCCCTCTTGGTTCTCCTCTCATCTATTTTCATAAAAAGAATCAATAGTAGACTTTTATTGTTTGTTTCGAAGATAGCCACACATCTTAGTGGGAATAGCAAAATCCATGTGGACACTATTCACGTATAAAAATCCCCCGCGGAAACCCACTCTATACCCAAGGTTTTCCTACTGAAACAGACCAGGGTGCATGCCCCCCAGGTTTCAATCACATCCTCCTGAATCACTCACGCTCATCAGGTGGATGGAATGGAGATCGATGAGAAATTCCTTGTGTGAAAAGACCATTTAGGGATGTTATTTGACTATTTGCGATGTGTGAACTGGGGAATGACATTTGGTCCACGAGCTTGACCATTCTGCCTTTGTGCGGAAAACACATTACTCTAAAGAGTGAGGAGGTGATGGCTCCCATGCAATAAATATAGTCATGTCCAAGGAGTAGATTATAATCCAAGGGTCCTTGAACTACCATCACGTTCATGTGAATGGTTTTCCTTCTCAAATTAATGGGCACATTTGGAAGGATCCCTAATGTACGACTGGTTCCTTTGTCAAAGCCCGTCAGGTTTCTCATTTCAGGCAAAAGCGATGGGAAACCAAGCGTTTTCAAAGCAGTTGAAGAAAGGATACTCATAGAAGCCCCTTCATCGATGATGGTACCAACCATGACCATTCTGTAAGCTTGCACAATGATTCTAAATGGTACACTAGGTGGTAAATGGGGTCTTCCTAGTAGATTCTAGTCGAACGAAATTACTAGGTTGCTTGGTGGTGGGACCGAATAGACAGTTGGGTATGACTCTAATGAACTTCCTTTCTGCGATAAAGGAACGGGTGGACTGCCCCCAAGTTCATCAAAGTTTGTGTTTATGAAAAGAATTTGAATGGTGTTGTTCTATTTCTCTTCAGTGACAGTATCATTCGAGCATGAACACTCTGAAGGCAAGACCGGGTCAACTACCGCCTCGACCTTTTGTCTTTCATCTGGTATGGATTCAGAGGATTCATTTTCAATGATAGAAGCTTCAGCCAACCACAATGATGGGCAAGTCAGATTTTCAACCAGTGGTGGACTTGGCAAGAGTTTTTTATATCCAGGAGGGAGCCGTAGTGGTGAAGCAGGACAGTCATCCAGAACTCTTTTAGCTTCGTCAAGGAAGGGACAATGGTGGACAGTGTGATTTCCTTCACACAACTTATAAGGAAATCTGGGATTCCTTTTCTGTCCAGGTGCTTCACTTTCACTGGTTGATGGTGTGCATTCAACATGATCATCAGAGGTTGACACCACCAGATTGTGCAAATGAGGAGACCAGTCCCTTAAGATCTGTGGATGCAAGGACAATCTCGGTGATAGTGGTCTCCATTGCAAATGACACAAGGAGATTTAGGTTTTGACTGTGCAGTGTGAGGATTTTTGCTAGACGACACTTGGTTGCCCCCTTTTGATTTTGGTTCCTTTTTCTTCTTTTCCTTTTTCTCTTTCTGTTTCTTCTTCTTCTCAGTTACTTGATTTTAAGATTTATCAGCTTTATCAAGCGAAGAGGAATGAGGAGAGGGAGAATCAAACGAAGTAGAAGGTTGGGAGGCAACTCTAGTGTCATCTAGTTGCTGACTTGACTATTCAAGAATTATGGGATTTTGAACGACAGAGGTAGAGAAGAGAAAGACAGGAAAACCAATCGTCAATCCTGGAAGTGACAATGTGGCCATATTGGGTGCACCAACATCTCCCCAAGAGGAGAAGGGACTAGGATTTCCTCCAAGGGGAAATCCTTGGTTGGTAGACTCCATTTTCTCAACCTAAAGACCAACGAAGGAATTTGTGATGTTATTCTGATTAAAATAAATTTTTAGACGCTTTGACACAACTTGTTTTTTCAATTTTAAAGAGTCAAGAAAAAAACAAAAGATGACTCTAGTCGCCTTCGATTTTTATTGAGCCTGAAGTGACAAGTGCTCAGAGGACCTTTTCCTTTAAGGAGTTTGAAAAGGAGCAAAATAGACTTCTCTGGAGATCTAGGCAGAGAGGATTACCAAACCAATCGCAAAACTGCAGAATACTTTTTACGGTACGACAATCAATCTTTCCGAATGCTATGTTCGGTGCATTGCGATAGATAGAGCGGCATACACGACTTCCTAAGGATAAAGGATGCAGCCTATTGTGGTCTCCCAATATATACTCGACGGTACGTGGGAGCACAAGTCCATACTAGCACTTGCCATCTCAGAGTGGAGGAATCACCCAACCAACACTGAAAGCAACAGTTACCAGGTTTTACGACGCTGGAATACGTCTCTAGCCTAGACCTCTAGATGTTGTGCGTTAAGTTCCAAAGTGTTGTTAGATTTATTGAATTTATTTTAAGTTGATCTTTCTTAATAGTTTGCCTTTTAGGTTCACCACGTGATGTATATATAATTCCTAAAATGCAGTCTAAGATGATAAACAAACATTTGATCTTCTTTTAGCAATGAAAATCCTAGCTACTAAAGGGAAGAAAGTTAAGAATCTTTTCTTCACAGAGCATAGAGCATAACCTAAATGCACAGTCCTAAATCAAGCCAAGCAATAAAAATGCAAATGCACATGCATGCATTTGTTTTCAGCCTTCTTAATGTGTGAATGAAGTTAAGAAAGCTATGTGGAAAACTGAATTACTTTTAAAGTGACAGTACTCAACAAAATTATTTTTCAAAACAAAGTGAAAGAAAGAGAGACACTTTGCGATTTTGAAATGGAAATTGCTTTTCGACACTTTAAAACCACTAATTCAAATCCTATGCAATAGTAACTGTATAATCGACTATAAAAAACAAATGGATTGATTTCTAAAACTGAAAACGACAGCTACAACACTTTTAGATATAGAGACGACAGTTTGACTAAAAATGACGCACAATACATAAAAACATTTATAGTTCTTTGCACTAAGGAGGCGGAATAATGCAAGAGAAGGGGTTTTCATAGGAGCACACTGACTACAGATAGCAAAACTCTTGAATAAGACTGAAAACATTGAGTAGAATCCACATTCGGAGGGTAAAGTTAACCCTCCCTGATCATCGCACCTGTTACACAGTGAACTCAGTATGTAGCGCACCTAGTGCACTCAGGAAGTGCGATGCATATAGACTGCCTTGAAGGCAGGGTGCGATGGTAGTAGTGCGAGACTTTGAACAGGATTTCACTCACAGTTTGTAATATAGTTCAGGTGTTTAAGCCGAATAAGTAAAGATCAGTGTATGTAAAACACAGGGGTGATCTAAGAGGTTACTAGAGCCACCACATAGGGCGATTAGATTGCTTTCAGATCTATTGTTTAATTCATAAACAAAACAAAGAGATAGGATGAAGCAACATTGATCTACTTTGCATTTGTATAACAATTGCAGTTCGAAGGCTAGCTGGCTTGACTTCAGGCTCCGTCTGTAAGTTTATAAAAGAAACAAGAATAGATAGGCTAACAAGTAATCTAGTCGCTCCTTAGTAGAGTCGCCATTTTGTTATACGGGAATAGTGTCCACTCGGATGTTGCTATTCCCACTAATATGGGTGGCTATCTTAGAAACAAACAATCAAAGTCTACTATTGTTTCCTTTTATGAAAATAGATGAGAGGAGAACCAAAAGGTCCAACCTGAGTCTTGCGCTTGATTTCCTCTCCTTCTTGATAGAGTTTCACCGCTTCTTCTTTGTCCGCTCAGCTTCAAAAGAACCTGTGGAATCACAAAAACATACTACTATGCAAGAAACAAGGATCTAAATTCATAAATAATACAGGATCAGATGTGTATGAACCATATACATGCATATATAAACAAGTATACAAGAATATGGAAGGAAACAAGAATAGATTTATTCAGATGAAAATTAGCAAGAGGATTACAACCATGTGCTCTGACCCAGCATCATCTTCCAACTAAGAAGCCCTTCTTCACCCGAAGCAAATTTAGATCACCCAACACTGTGAATGTACACCAGAAAACCAACAACACTTCTCTATAAGATACAAAATTCCAGCCTCTGGATCTCTGTGATGAGGGATCCATATATAGATGATTACAGAGAGGTGATTCATCTTCTGGGATCTTGATTAGTGTCTTCTTTTTGATAGATCTTGCTTCCACTTGGAGAATGATGATCTCTTACTCATCCCTGGTTGAAAATGGAGTGACAAGTGTTAGAGGGGAAGCTTCTGGAAGATTCCATGATCTTCCATCTCGCATTTTTGTCCCTACCATTTGTCCATTCCCGATCATCGCACCCTACATAGGAGAAAATCAGTATGCATCGCACCTTGTACACTAGGAAGGTGATATGCATCGCACCCCCTGCATTGAGCTTTGAATATTGTCCAGTTTTGACCATTTATGAGCAGTTTTCAGTGGAGAACTTATGGGAGATGATGTAATCAGTTGAACTTGTTCCTTTAGGCAATGAAGCAACACTTTTAGGGACTTAAGAGCCCTCAGTTTATGGACATTTATGATTGGGGTTGAAGTGCCCAAAAATGTCTATAACAAAGTGCTATTGGTTTCTTGGTGCAACATCATAGTGTTGGGTTATCTAAGCTTTACATGAGGTGAAGAAGGGCTTTCTTGCTGGAGGATGGTGCTGGGTCAGAACAATTGGTTGTAATCCTTTTTGCTATTCTTGATATTAATAAAGCTATTCAAGTTTTCCTCCACATTCTTGTATGTTTGATGTTATATGCATTTGTGTGGTCAATACACATCTGGTCCTGTATTTCTTATGATTGTAGATCTCTGTTCTTTGATAGTATTATGCTACTTTGATTCCACATGTGCTCTTTGAAGCTGTGTAGATGAAGAAGAAGTGGCAAAGATCTATCAGAAAGGAGAGGAACCGAGCAAGGAACCAAGCACAAGATTGAGGTTGGTGTCCTTTGTTCCCCTCTTATATACTTCTCATAAAGGAAAGCGAAAGTAGTTTTAGTTTGTTTGTTTCTAAGATAGCTACCAGTCTTAGTGGGACTAGCAGCTCCGAGTGGACACTAGATTTCCTAATAACAAAATGGTGACTCCACCGGGGAGCGAATAGATTGTTTTCTAGTCTACATTTGTTTGTTTTATAAACTTACAGATGAAGCTTGAAGTCAAGCCAGCTAGCCTTCGAACTGCATTGAAAGTGAAAATTAGATCAATGCTGCTTCAGTTTATCTCCGGGTTTTATTTATAAATTGAACAATCGATCTGCAAACACTCTAATTGTCATAGTGGTGGCTCTAGTAACCTCATTAGATCAACCCCTATGATTTATATTTACTGAATATCGCTTGCTCAACCTAAATCCCTGAACTGAACCAGAAATTGTGACCAAAGACCAAGTAAAAGTCTCGTACCAGTACCATTGCACCCTCTCTTCAAGGAAGTCTGTATGCATCGCACCTTTCGTGTGCAGTAGGTGAGATGCATACTGGATTCCCTATGTAACAGGTGCGATGGTCAGAGAAGGTTAATTTTGCCTTCAGACTTTGGTTTTTCTTCACTCTCTTTAGTTATATTCAAGAGTTTTGCTGTCTGTGGTCAGTACACCTCTGTAGAAACCCCCTTCCTTTCCATCATTCTGCCTCCATTGTGCAAATAACTGTAAATTTTTTTATGTATTGTGTGCCATTTTCAATTCTCTTTTACAAAGAAGTAGCATAATCAAACTGTCGTTTCTTGATTTGGAAGTGTCGCAAGTGTCGTTTTCAGTCATAGAAAAGAATCCTATTGTTCTTGATGGTCGATTATACTGTTAATCTTGTATGTGATTTGAATTAGTAGTTTTCTAAGTGTCGAAAAAACAATTTTCAATTCGAAATTGCAAAGTGTCGTCGTTATCTTCACTTTGTTTTGAAGAGAAATTTCTTAGTATTGTCGCTTTGAAAAGATAATTCAGTTTTGTACTTAGCATTCTTCTTGTCATTCACACATTAAGAAGGCTGAAAACAAATACATGCATGTGCATTTTCATTTAGACTTCTTGTTGGTTTGATTTAGGACAATGCATTTAGTGTGTGGTTTGTGCTCTTTGTTGAAAGAATCCCGTTTTTCTTTCCTTACTAGCTAGGATTTTCATTGCAAAAGAAGATTAAACGATTGTTTATCATCTTAGACTGCATTTTAGGAATTGTATATATACATCACGACGTGAACCTGAAAGGAAAATTTCTTAAACAAGATCAACTATAAAATAAACTCAATGAACATAAAAACCTTTTGGAACCTAACACACAACATCTAGAAGTCTAAGATAGAGACGTATTCCGACGTTGTTAAGCCTGGTAACTATCGCTTTCGTTGTTGGTTGGGTGATTCCTCCTCTTTGGGACGACAAGTGCCAGTACGGACTTGTGCTCCCATGTACCGTCGAGTATATATTTGGAGACCACAATAGGCTATATCCTTTATCCTTAGGAAGCTATGTCTGCTGCCCTATCAATCGCAATGCACTGAACACAACATTCGGGAAGATTGACTGCCTTACCGTAAAAAGTATTCTGCAGTTTTGCGATTGGTTTGCTAATCCCTCTGTCTAGATTTCTAGAGTAGTATCTTTCGTTCCTTTTCAGACTCCTTAAAGGAAAAGGTCCATCTGAGCACTTGTCACTTCAGGCTCATTAAAAATCAAAGGCGACTAGAATCATCTTTTGTTTTTTCTTGACTCTTAAAAATTGAGAAAACAAGTTGTGTCAAAGCGTCTAAAATTCATTTAACTCAAAATAATTTTTACCCTTTTTATTTTGAGTTGATCAAGTAATCCGCAATCATGGAAGAAAGTCAATCAAAACCCCGTCGTTCGCGGAGACTTACGAGTCAACCGTCGTTTACTCCGGAAACGAAGCTATTCCAGACAAAGCGAACTCATTTGACCGGATCAAAGTCCCCTAGGTTAGTTGGAGCAAGTACTCCGACATCCTCAGAGACTTCGGTTACTCTGAACATTTCTGGTATCCCTGCCTCTACAAAAGAAATTCTGCAGCGACAAGAGGACATTACAATTGATCCTAGTGTGACAGTAAACACTTCTATCCCCAAAACGGTTGCATCTACAACTAATTCGGAAGGTGTTACTCCCCGAACATCTGTCGCTACAAAACTTATACCTTCTTTGGCACCAGAAATATTTTACGGACCTGACGGTTTACCTCTTCCTCCTGGATTGATTGCCATAGAAGAGATTGTGGAAGATCCTCCATCTAACGCTCCATCGCAATTTGGAGCTGGGATCACCCTATATCCTTCTTCATCAGAAGTTAGTCTCCCGCCATCGGGAGTTCCTGAAGAATCGCTAAGGAATCTATTGGATAGGCTTAATATGTCTGAGCAACTGTCGACATCTGGGACTGTGTCATCCAACACAACAGCGGCAAAACTTCCTTCTGCTACTCCGACAATGTTCGCCGGCATGCCATCTATCCCAACTAGCTCCCAATTGCTCGATGGGATCCATCCAGGGGTTGTTTCGACAGTGTGGTCTGTTTCGGTTTGTTCATCTAAAATAGTATTTGGAATCTCTTATGTTGAGTCTCAGCAAATTGACCCTTCTCAATGTCAATTTGGGTAATCCGGTCCCCAATGGAGGGCTGTATACCTTTTCATTGTCTTCTTTGGGAGAAAAACCATGCGAGAGTTCACAACAAAATTTAGGTTATGCTGGAATTACATCTAGCAGTTGGGTGCCAATCCTGCCTCAACAACCAAGAGTTGTATACTCAATGCAACAAAGTTTACCTATGTCAAATATCCCCACTACGCCGACTATTGTGGTAGTATCGCAAGTACAAGCGTTTCCTGTTGTATGCCAACCTCAGGTTTCTTAGGTCGTAATGAAACCACCTCTTGTCCCTACGATGCGACCACAATCACTGACTAGTGGAATGACCCAGGTCCAAACGGGGATCATTAGCCCTCATCTTGGTCAAACAGTCAGTACTGGACAACAGTTCATGGCTTCACAACCATGGCTGGTACAATACCAACAACCGCAATTCCAAAAAGCTTACCAAGGATCTGAGCAACAAGTCTTTGCAAGTAATGGGTAGCCGTATATTCAAAACGGTCAATATCAATCATATCATAATGGTCATGCCCATCACCCTTACCAAAGTTACCAGCATCAAATGCATTATGCTGGTATGCAAATACCAACTGCTCAGGCAATTCCATCTTATCTTGGGTATGCTTCACCAAGCCTAAATCAACAATTACCTTTCGTGGTGACTTTAGAGTTACCAGATCTAAATCGACTAATGAACGATCCAATTGCCTACGCCCCTTGGTGGCGGACGATTTCACATAAACTTCCGTCAGATATTCCTAAATTTAATGGAAATCCGGGTGAAGACCCATCAAATCATGTGATGACTTTTCATCTGTGGTGTTCATCAAACACCCTCAATTATGATTCGATCAGGCTTCATCTTTTCAACGAACGTTGACTGGTCCGACTGTAAAATGGTATATCGAATTGCCAAGAGCTTCGTTTGATAACTTCAGTACCCTAGCCACAACCTTTTTAACCCATTTTCAGCTACCCATAAGGTACGAAATGGGAACAAAGCTGCTTACCAATTTCAATAAAATGATGGCCACTCACATATATGATCATATTCATGAGTGGCGACGTTGTCGTAGAATGGTAAAAACATATGTTCTGGATAAGTTGTTGGCTGAATGGTTTATTAAGTCATTGTTACCTTCTATTACAGAAGATGTGGCAAAGGGAGGAGTCGTCACTGAAGAGCAATTTATTTCTCGTGCACAATATATAAACTTGATATATACTCAATCTGGCATGCTCTACGCTAAAATCCCTGATGCTCCTAGACCAAAATATTCCGCTCCTCCCCCCCTTAAATCAAACAAAGACTCTCATGCTGGCAATGGCGTGATAGTTACGACTAGCACGAAAACCGTAAAGTCTACGTCAAAGAAAGCCCGTATAGTTTCAAGTCAAAATGCAAATGAAGAAATTCTCACATCGGAAGTAAATTCTGTGTCAACTGATAAAGGCAAAGAAACCAAGCAACCAGGAGGAAAGAATAAAAAGAAAGGGAAGAAGAAGAAACAGGAGGAGTCGTCTCCTGAAAAATCTTATGCAAACCCTTCTGGAGATTGGAAACCAAAAAGTCCATGCCTTATATGTGATGAGGATCATTGGATGAGAGAATGTCCATATAAAGCTGAGCTTAGAAAATTCTTCAAGAGTTCAAAAACCTTGGTAGTATTGACTGATCCGTTTCCAAATCCAGGAACAAATCTGGTTGCTAGCGATAATGCTTCCCCATCCCAAGTGCTAATGTTGTTTATTTCGAAGCAACAAAATGATGCTTTGATAACAACAAGGAGTAAAGATTACGGTAATACACAGATGTCGAACAACAAGGATAGTGATCAACCTAGTAATTCGACAACAACTTCACTCGAAGTTGTGCCACCCATCATCCCTGAACTAATGATAAAACCGCCAAAAGGAGTAGTACAAAAATCGACATTTAATCCTCATGCCAGAGCAGCACAACATTATAATATAGTGGAGGATTTGGCCCAATCGCCATCCGCTATGTCAACACTTGAAGTATTGCAAAACTTCCCTCCCAAAGACGAGCTTTATTTTCAGCGATAGGTGGGATTGACCCAATGGGTTCCAATCTTGTATCCTTTAATCACAAAGGATATGACCCTCAGCTACCAGCTCAACTAGCTTTCCTTATTCAAGTGAAAGCCCTCAACAAAACAGTTCATTGAACAATTATTGATGAGGGGGCATCTACATGCATTATGTCGATGAGTTGTTGGAAAAATTTAGGATCTCCAACCTTGTCCCGATCGTCGACGACATTAAAAGAATTTGATGGATGAACATACACCCCATATGGGATACTGAATAACTTGCAAGTCGAACTGGGGGGAAAAACAATAGAAATTGATGTTGAAGGATGGAAACCTTGATTACAACATCCTACTAGGAAGGCCCTGGATATATGCCATGGCTGCCATTGTGTTGACCTACTTTAGGAAGATTGCATTTCCTTTCCAAGGAGGAATTACAATCATCGACCAACAAACATTTCTCCCCAGCAGTTCACAAGTTACGGGAAGCATTCCAATGATCCATGGAAGCCCTCATTCGCTTCAAAATATCAGAGTGGGCCTACTAAAAGACCCTACATTAATGGGGAATTTTTCCCTACTACATCCAATCAATTTGGCAGAAGTGGCCAAGGTTGGAACCTGCAATATGATATCTTCTACTCAAAAGATGTTAGAAAATGATATTAACATGGATCATCTGCAGATATTGCCTCTAAGCCCAATAGAAATATTGTAGCAATCAATGTTTTCAGCATGGGAGGCAAACCCAAATCAACGCTCATCAAGCGTTTGGATAGATAGGTTTAATGAATATGGCACCCCTTCTGATCCTTGGTCGCAAATACATTCTACAGATGAAGGAATTGTGAAGTCAATGATGATTGACGAGACACCATGGGAAGATTACCACCATCGTTCCCATCTTCCGGATTGTAAGGAGGATAATTCCAGTGACCTTGACCATCCCTTAGTTCTTGACTTCCTGTCAAATACTGTAAATACGGTGGATTCCAAGCGAAACCTATTCAATATTGAAGAGACTATCGCCATAAATATCTCGACCACAGGACCAGTCAAAGACTGCATTTATTTGTCCATGGGGCACATTCGCATATCGCAAGCTACCCTTTGGTTTGAAGAATGTAGGGGAAACATTTCAGAGAGCAATGATTATGCTTTCCATGACATCAAGGACATCATTCAACCATATCTTGACGATCTTCCAGCTCATTCGCGAAAGCGGATTGATCATACAAGATACGACTTTTCTACGTTACCGACACTACAAGATACGACTCAACGTGCACAAATGTGTGTTTTGTGTCAGTTCTGGTCGTTTACTTGGCTTTGTGGCATCAAAGGACGAGATTCGTCTCGACCCATGTAAGTTTCAGGCAATCATTGATTTGCCTCCACCTTCAAATTTGCTTCAGATTCAGAAACTCCAAGGGAAAGCAAACTTTCTGAGGAGGTTCATTCCAAATTACGCCGAACTTGCTAAAGGTTATACTCATCTATTGAAAAAAGAAGTACCCTTCATTTGGGATCAGGTTGTGCAAGCTTCCTTTGATGCTTTAAAACAATTCCTAATAAAAGCATCATTAATGTATGCTCCTGATTATCAAAAAGACTTTAGCCTATATATGGCTATAGCATATATGACCATAGCGATGGTTTTAGTTCAAGAAGATAATGGAATTGAACATCTTATATATTATTTAAGCTGAAACTTAAATGATATGGAATTAAAGTACTCCTACCTTGAAAAGCTAGCCCTAGCAGCTGTTCAAGCGATATAGAGATTTCGACACTACGTCCTCTTCAGAAAAACTACCATTTTGTCAGATTGCAACCCCATGACTTATATATTTTAACGACAGTTGCTGGGGGGAAAATATTCAACATGGATAACAATTTTACAAGATTTTGATCTGGAATTCAAAAAATCCAAATCAATGAAATCCCTGGTTTTCACGGAGTTACTATGTGATCTCCCATCGTCGTCCAATGATGCTATGTCCGAAGAAGCAATCGTGGATGAAAATTTGTTTCTGATATCTTCAAGCAATCCGTGGTATGAAGATATAATTATCTATCTCCAAACCCAAACATATAGGTCTAATACCTGACACTCCGAACAACGACGGATTCGATACCAAGCAAAATACTACGTGATCGTCGGTGATACGCTTTACCGTCGTGGTGTCGATACAGTTCTGCGGAGGTGCCTCACCCATGAGGAGGCTGAAAAAGTCCTGAATGATTGTCATTCAGGTGTGTGTGGGGGGCATCAATTTGGTTATGCTATGGCATAGAAGGTTTTACGAGCAGGATACTTTTGGCCAACAATGTTCAAATATTGCATAACCGCAGTGAGAAGTTGCCATGCTTGTCAAATCTTCGATAGAAAAACTAGGAGACCACCCGCACCTATGCAACCATTAGTTTTTGTTGGTCCATTTTCCAAATGGGGCATAAATTTCATGACATGTAACCCCATCTCGGATGGGGGGCATGGGTATATCATAGTTGCAGTAGACTATTTTACCAAATGGGCTGAGGCGATGCCTACATTAAACAATAACGACGAAACAACTGCCCTTTTCTTTTTCAATCACGTAGTCTCCAGATTCGGCGTTCCACAGGCCATAGTCACAGATCATGGATCGCATTTTCGCAATCACATGATGGTTGAGTTAGCTACCAGATTAGGACTGTCCCACGACAGCTCTACTCCATATTATTCGCAAGCTAATGGACAAGTTGAGGCAATCAACAAGGTCCTAAAGCTCATGCTACAAAGGATGATTGGAGTCCATAAATGGAGTTGGCACCTGATCCTATAATTGGCCTCGTGGGCATACCAGATATTGGTGAGGAATGCAACACCTTTTCAACTGGTGTATGGCCTAGAATAAATCTTGCGAGTTCAGTGTGAAATCTCATCCCTCAAGCTCGTGGTCGACCTTCTCCCCGGAACTTTAGAAGAAGAGGCTCGTTTCTTGGAACTAATCCAATTGGATGAAACCCATCGTGATGCAGCTTTAGCTAATGAAGCCCATAAGAAATGAGTCAAATCCCAGTTCAACAAAATGTCAAACCTCGTGTCTTCTCAGAAGGTGACCTGGTCTTACGTTACGACGAGGAGTCCGATAAGTTGGGAGCAAGTAAGTTCAAGTATTTATGGATGGGTCCCTATATTGTTAAGCATGTATTAGCAAAAGGAGCCTACGAGTTAGTGGCTTATGATGGGATTCCACTGGTGCAACCCCGCAACGGGTTGTACCTCAAGTGTTACTATGCTTAATTCAGCGTAGTAATCCCTATGCTTTTGTTACATTATTGTTTTCACTAAGGGTAATTGTTTTGGTTGGGTAATCCACTTTTTGCATTTGCTGCAGATGTTGAACCTATTAGAATCAATTTGTTGGATATGCCGACAAAGCGAGTCGTAGTTTGCGGGACCTAGCTTCTGCGGCCTGGGCCATTTTTGATCCCAACGGCGAGTTAGTGAGTTTCAGAGGGGTATGTATTGGTTAGTCGATGAACAATATCGCTAAATACAGTGCGTTGATAGAACTCCTCTCTGATGCCATCGCACATGGAATATGCCAACTTGTCATCAGGCTAGACTCATAACTCGTCATTCTACAACTCACTGGTATCTACTTTGTACATAATCCAGCTATCTATCGCATGTTCCTAAGGGTCAGGATTTTGGAAAGACAGTTCGATTTCATTCAATATCAACATATTTCCATAAATTTAAACACATTAACGGACTCATTGGAAAATTATGTGCTAGATAGACATTTGCGACATTTATAAAAAGAAGCATCACATCAATATTGCAGCAGGATCACGTAACTTAACCGAAATTAAAGCTCCAAAAAAAAAAAAAAATAAATATATATATATATATATTATATAAATATATATATAATATATATATTATATATATATATATATATATATATATAGATATATAGAACTATTTATGGTTTACACATAATGTTCTGTAACCAAGACAAAATTGGTCAAATGACCCAAAACTCAAAATGCTAGGGGGCACCCTAGTCTAATGATGCTGGTGATAACAAATCACTGCCTGTGCAATCATGCGTAAAAGCTTAGTCCATCGACTCGGCACACCAGTAGTATGTCGCTGCAACCGCAGAGCTAGCTCGTCGGTCCTCACGTCCGGAATACCAAGGGTGAGACCCTCGACCTGATCCTGTAATGATGAAAGAGTATCGGCGACGTCAAGGTCGCGAAGGATGGCCCTCCCCATAGCCTCTCCTACCGAAGCAGCAACTGGTTCTCTCCAGCGTACTGCTAGTCGAACTGGTCCAATATCTGCATGAGCACATGAGTTTTGATTAGTCTTGATCAAAGAAAGCATAAGAACATTATAAAAACAATAAACAGATATATGGTCAGAGAATTTACCCATAGCACCCCACTGCTCACCAGTCGACAGCACCAAATCCAGGTCACCCCGGAAATCCATGCCAGCATATGGAAACTTAGCGTAAACCATCTCCTGACGGTCGAACCACTCAAAGAAGGTATCAGAGAAAGAAATCTGAGGCTGGCCAGCATGTCGTGATATGAGGTCAACCCATCTCTGCATCTGTGGCTCAGTCGGTGGAGGTAAACCAAGTGAGATGTACTGCGGCTGCATCAGTGGGATCTTCTCCGAAGCGAAAGCAGTCAAAATAGAACCATAGCTGAAATTCTTGGATCTTCCACTTTTCACCTTGGTCAGTTGTTCTTTCATCATAGAGAGTACTACATCACACTAGTTGAACACCTTCGGTTCAAGGCATTCCAAGGCATACTGCATATAAGACCTGTTAGCTATATGAAGAGCCACATTACCAGCCAGTCTAGCACAAGTGAACAGAATGGTCCTCAAGGGCCGGTTAGTGACATCTCAGATGTTGATCTTGCCGTTCGTACTCGGCTGAGATCCCTCTCTGTAGTGCCGACGAATGTACTCTCTCACAGATTCACCCCCGCGAGCAGAAATTGATAATGAGAGAAGGGCGCCATGCCTCGATAAACCGATAAAAAAATAGATGTCCATGATAGTCAAGGGGATAGATTTGCCCCTGATCTGGAACACCTGGTTGGTGGGATCCTAGGCATCGAGGAAATATTGCAACAAATTGATTTGTTGCCTCATGCTAGAGATGCGGAAAAACTTTAGCAGGCCACAGTTCTGCAGTGCAGTCACTGTACCCGGATCATGTAAAGCAACCGTGTCCTCTTCCTCATGCTCACATTCTCGCCATGTAACAGCCATTTTACTACGATGAATCTCTAAAAAATAAACAAGAGAAGAGTCAGGGTCCTGATTTGGCAGAAACAGGCAAAAATTCCATGAGAAAATAGTGCAAAAGTTTCCCTCCTTGCGCCCATCGCACCCCAGCAGTGTACTGGGAGCGATGCATACTGACTGGCCAATGATAAGACCTATATGCATTGCACCTTTCGATATAGGAAGGGTGCGATGGGGCCAAGGTGAATTGTTCAAAACCGCAGAGGCTCAGCAAAGCAGGGAAACATGCTTAGAATTCAAAAAGGAAAGAATACAACTGAAGAGCACAGGTTTGGCTCCTACCTAGTTCAGACAGTGCTGAGAATTGTCCATAGAATATCCTAGAATCAACGAGTTAAAATCAGGGGGGAAAAACACCTCTAGAGCTCCAACAAACCAAGTTCAAATGAAATGGTAAAATGAGAGGTAAAAGTCACTTCTAAATTCTATTCACATAATTTGAGTAAGGTATTAGTGTTATTAACTCATTTATCAAGCATATGTTTTCATTTCTAATCGGTTTGATGAAGCAATTGAATAGGTAGTACGACGTTTGAAAGAACAAAGTGCTAAAGGTGAATCAAATAATCAATGACCATTATCACGAGCAATTTTTATGTGGAGTTCAAGCTCGTTAAAAATTAAACATAAGAAATGAGCAAATGTTTCCCCTATAGTTTAATCTCATTAAAAAATGAACCAATTTCTGGTAAATAACCTGTGAATGCATTATCATCAGCTTTTAAGCCTTGGTCGTGTTCTCATCATCACCTCCACCTTTTTAGCCGATCATACACCTCCATTTGATTGTTTACGCTTTTGAGGAACAACTGTGACGAGTAATATTGCTAGCCATCCTTGTGACACTGCCGTGATTGGAAAATTCCAAACCTTACCTGGAATCAGCTGCTACCCAAAATTATCACTCGTTCCTCAAAAAACAAGTCTCCTTTAAGCTCTTTTCACCTAACTCGTAAAATATGAAAAGATCTCCGAGCGATTGGCCTCTCCGACTTGTTAAAGTCATCGGAAGTGCTATCCCTCCTCTAGATTTTAATCTTTTTGGACCTGAGGGATTATTACAAAAAAATATCGAGCACTTGTCTTGTTCAGCTCGTTAAAACTATCGAAAATTCATCCCTTTCATATTATTTTACGCTTTTTCGGACTTAAGGGATTATATGACGAAAAAGAATCATTGGAGTTTCCTTTTCGTCCCTTTTCAGACTCTCTAAAATTGAAAAAGGACCGAGTTATCATTTTCGTTAAACTCGTTAAAATCAATAGTGACAAACTTGTCCAAATGGACGAGAACGAGTTTCATTGTCGCTAGGCTCGTTAAAACATAGCGATAGGTTTGCTCGAAGGGCAGATTATAGAACAAGCATATGTTATCCTCCTCAATCTTGATAAAAATAAAGAGGTACTGGTCAGCAATGACTGGGGAAAATTGGGAAGAAAACTTGAAGAAACTTTATTGGTAGCAAGTCGCTCTTGAACATGACACTTTCACTCCACATCTAAATTGGGTTGGGTTATTTCGTTCACCGGTCATATCACCATGGGTCCGTCACACCATCCATCTTTGGGGTTAACGCTACCAATCCATTTTCAGTGTCACCGTTATGTTCAAGAGAAGTCGCTCAGAGAATTCACCTGTGTCTCATCCACTGCAATACATTCACACTCCATTCTTTCATGACTGCCACCTTGAACCCTGTATCATCAGATCATTTTCACCTCCAAAATCATTTGCTCCGTTCCGTGTCGTAGATGTGGGATTCATTAAGGCCCTCCTACGACGGGTCGCTTCTTGTCGACATCAGCTCATTATCCAAGAATTCGACCTAGGAACAACCCCTTTCAGTACTTTGAAGCTTACATGCCTCAATGGCAAGTTTCTCATTTTCGGCGATAGGTTTACATCAATGGCCTTCGACCGAAAGATTTTGCGTGGTGTTCGACGCCAAGTCCCTTTTCCACACCACTTGAATTGTACTGTAGTACCTTGAGGGTCATTGTCATTATTGGTGATTCCTCTCGCGCCTGTTAACAAATTACATCATTGGCTGGTAATCAGGCGATTTCTTTCCATGTTTGACTCCAGAACATCTTTCACATGGATCGACTTGTACGTCGAGTGAAGATTGAACGAGTTTTGAAGACCCCAGATCTAGTTTCATCCATTCGGGCTGCGGTATATTCAGGAATATAAAGACATCAAATGTACATCATTTCCGAATAGATGATCATCCAAATAAAAGGATGATGACTCTGTCCGAATCATCAGTCTGCTACATAGACGGTTATCTGTCCTATGTACATGAAAATGAATTTATAAATTTGAGCATGGGAATGCTCGCCTCAGCTAGATCATGAAAAATATTATGAAGATAATTTATCGTATTGTATCTTATTACAGGTCGCCTTCCAGCTCGAAAGAAATTCGGATCCTCATGATAAAACATTTCACCCAACATCAAAAGATTAACGATCTCATGCTTTAGGGGGCAACTATTATAGAAAGTTTTGGGCACTGCAACCCCAATCATAAATGTCCATAAAATAAGGTCTCCTAAGTCCCTAAAAGTGTTGCTTCACTACCTAAAGGAACAAGGTCAGCTGATTACATCATCTCCCAGAAGTTCTCCACAGAAAATTACTCAGAACTGCTCAAAACTGGACCATATAGAATGCCCAGTGCAGAGGGTGTGATGCATATCACCTACTTAGTGTAAAGGGTGCGATGCATACTAGAAAGCCCTTCTGTAGGGTGCGATGAGCGATAATGGACAAATGGTAGAGACAGTTTGTGAGGTGGAGGATCATTGAATCTTCCAGAAACTTCTCCTCTGACACTTGCCTCTTTGAATTCCCCTAGGGATGAGTAAGAGATCATCAATATCCAAGTGGAATCAAGAACTATCAGAGAGAGGACACTAATAAAAAACCCAGAAGCTGACTCACCCCCCTACAATCATCTATATATGGATCCCTCATCACAGAGATCCAGAGGCTGGAACCTTCTATCTTGTAAGGAAGTGCTGTTGGTTTCTTGGTGCAACATCATAGTGTTTGGTTATCTAAGCTTTACATGAGGTGAAGAGGGGCTTTCTTGCTGGAGGATGATGTTGGGTCAGAACAATTGGTTGTAATCCTCTTTTCTATTCTTGATATTAATAAAGCTATTCAAGTTTTCCTCCACATTCTTGTATGTTTGATGATATATGCATTTGTGTGGTCAATACATATATGGTCCTGTATTGCTTATGATTTTAGATCTCTGTTCTTCGATAGTATTATGCTGCTTTGATTCCATAGGTGCTCTTTAAAGCTGGGTAGACGAAGAAGAAGTAGCAAAGATCTATCAGAAAGGTGAGGAACCGAGCAAGGAACCAAGTGCAAGACTGAGGTTGGTGTCCTTTGTTCCCCTCTTATCTACTTCTCATAAATGAAAGCAAAAGTAGTTTTAATTTGTTTATTTCTAAGATAGCTACCAGTCTTAGTGGGACTAGTAGCTCCAAGTGGACACTAGATTTCCCGATAACATGCACACTATGATGCTGCTGCTTGATGTCCTTGTCCACGAACAACTTGATGTCTTCGTGAGTAAGAATGCTCATGGACACTTGATCGACTGCATCCCCAAGCATGCTCTGAATGGTGTCTTCATCTCTTCTCTCCTGGAAACCATTGTACTTGTACTGTTGAGAGGTAGATGAAGACTTGCGATACCTGGAGTCATGGAAACACTGATAACAAGCAATCTGTCAGTTGAAAACCAGAATGAACATGAGAAATGACTTGCAACATACCTGGGTGAATGATCATGAAGGTTGCGTAATTTCATCTAGGAGGTGGGGAGACTGATTGCCAAGACCACACAAGGCACAATCCGAGCTTCTAAGAGACTGAATGACTGCTGGAACTGTGCAATGCACAGTCTAGTCTGGCTGCTTACTGCTAGGATTCCACATTATGCAATTCTAGCTTTGAAGGACTATTGGCCCAGGGACAATTTTGCACAATTTCTTGAGCCAAGCCACCATTATCCTCCAGAAATGTGTAAAATAGTCCTGGAGGCTAGTTTTGGGTAGGACTACACAAATCTAGAGAGTAAGGTGAGCCTTACTTTCCCAGGTTGCATAGTGCAGCCTTAGTGAAAGCAAAGCCCAGGCCTAAGATTGGCCCGACTCGCTGACAGGAAACTGAAAGCAAGTAAGTCAGTGAATGCGTGGCGATACTAAGTGATAGAAGAAGTGATAAATAGTGCATGCAAAATATGAATGGAACACAACAAATAGATCAACATGCATGTGGGTGAGGTCATTCGCCGGTTGGGCGAATGTCCGTGCAAAACAGTTTCATGCATGCAATAATAGTGAGATAACAATGAAAATTGAAATAGAGCTAGGACAAGCTAGAATACATGTAAATGACAACAGGCATTCAAAGAAACAAATAAAAAAACACTCACACAAGAGAATACACAAAAAGCGACAAAAATGCGGCACAAGGCATGGGAAGTGAGCTTACCCTAAAACAGCTCAACTGAATGTGTCGACTGCTTCTAGATATAATGTGGGATGTCAAAGCTACAAGGTTGATGTGAGGAATGAGCTCTACAATTTCCGGTTGATGAGTTTTGATAACCTCGAGGTTGTGGCGCGCATGCCACAAATATAGGGGAAGTGACACTTAGAGGGAGGTTTCTGAATTGTTCCTTGCATGCAACCTCCAACTGCTAAACATAGATCCCTGAAACAAGGGATGCCTTTGCATGCTACCTTGGGAGAAACAAACCATGCATGTAAGACTTTTTTTCTTAGTCCTGGAGGGAACCAGTGAACTTAGTTACACATGCAAGAGACTTCTTGATTGCTGGAGAAAAATGCGCATTTTTGGCTGGGAGATGGGTTGGCTGTCTAAGAGATTTGCGCAATTTCTAGGCTGAGTAGCTCACTGCTGCCCAAATTTGCACAAATCATGGGCTAAACAACCTACTGTTGGGAACATTTGCGTAAATCCTACTAGGAGGTTTGGCTGGCAGGATTGCGCAATCTTGGAGCCTAGAAGGATGTCAGAGAGGATTGCACAATTTCTAGAGGCAAGGCTAGTTGCCCTCTAGAAATGCACACTTTTCAAGGGGAAGATGCTCAACTTGTCACTAGACCAAGTCTGGCTGAGAAGCCTGTGAAGGGAAAAGATCAAACTGTGGTCGACACGCTACCTTTGAGTAAGAAAGACACTGAAGCTCGAGGACTTGACGAAGCAAGGCAAGCTACTGTGAAGGTTTGTAGGGAGGCTCCAAAACAGGCTAAAGAAATTTTTTGGAGGGTGGTTGTAACTGCTACAACAATTGGCGACACACTGGTAGAACTCCAACTCTCTGAATGGACCTTGTTTGTGAAAAGAAAGTCTAACAGCTTTGAAAGTATTGTTCAACTCTTAGATCATCTTGGCTTCACTCTAGCTTAATTGTAAGATGTAGCATCTGCCAGAATCTTGGTCGATTGACACACATTCCAAGCCAATGAAACACAATTGTTTTGATTGGGGTTGAGGGGTATATAAGTGCACAAGCAGTATAGTTGTTAAAGTCTAAGTTTCATATATGGTGTTATTGCATTGCCAGCAGGCCTGGGTAGTACCCCAGTGGAGTCGCATAGGAACACAAGCATGGCTTTGCTACCAGTGAGCCTGGTTAGTACCCTGATGGAGTTACTTGCATCACCTCCCTATGCATGAAGCCTTTCTCTTATTTCACCTTATTCATTTTTCATTTGAATTTTTTGACTTCTTTTTTTTTTTCATTTTTCATTATGCATAACACTTATTCATTTCAGAGGCGAAAGAGGGATCCCAACTTATTGAGAGTAGAAGAGGTTGTTCCAGCAGAGAAGTCGTTTATTGTATCTCTGACGTGCCTTTTAAGGCTTTTCCCCCTCACTTTACTCTACTTGACTAAGTTGACAAGGGTTAACCCAAAAATAACCGACTAGAGAAGGTGACACTAGTTAGCGTGCAAGCATTGTTTTTTCACCAAGGTTCGCTTCGAACAATATGTGTTTTCCTTTGAAGTATCATTGACTAAAAGTAACAAGCTCATCCTACAGAGGCAAGGTGACAAATAACCAATAGTGATAGCTGTGCAAGCCCTCTTGTACTTCACCCAACTCGTTTCAAGTGTCATGCATGGTTTCATGCCAACTAAACTATGAATGAAATGAGCGAATTAACTAATGAATCAACAAATCAAAGCAAGAGAAGAATCAAAAACAAAATCAAAGCAAGTAAACAAACAAGCAAGCAAAAAAACAAGCAAACGAAGTATGTAAGAAAACAAGCATGCAAGGAAACCACTGAAAGTAAACACTACTCCTACTCCTACACTAACAGTGCATGGTCCTAATCTAGTGAAGCGATACTTCCAATGCAGCCAACGCCACATTGGTAGACCCATGTGGGTGAAGGCTTGGTCCGTGAGTAACCTAGTTGTGCGGACCAACATACAAGAAATATATATTAGTGAAGACAACCACACTTCTTGTTTCAAAGTGCCCACGGGACATAAGTGAGTGCATGTGCATGATGGATAGTCCGTGGACTTATCATGGTGCTGTGTGACACTGCATGCAACTTTGAAGCAAAAGCACGCTCTTGACTGAGACATGCAAGAAAACGAAAGGAACAAAGACAACTTGCATCGCGAACGAGTGCTTACATTTCAATTGGATTAAGTGTGATCTATGTGTGAGATGGATCTTCAATGCATACAAATGAGTGATGAGGAGCCTTGGGTGATTGAATAACTTCATGATCAGAAGTGAGACTAACACCAAGAGAGTGAGGCCCTGACATAACCATTAGCTCGGGTTGAAGTACCTAAACAGTCTTGGGGGTCTCATCTTCATCATCAGGTAGATCATCATAAACCAGTGGCTTCGAAAGATCAACTACAATAGATTCATGATCGTGATAACAAATAGAAGTAAATGGATCACGACTGCCACGATCAGAAAAATCAATGAATTCTTCACCATCCTCATGATCAGATGAATAAAATAGAGGGTTAGATGAAAAGCAAACGAACTCATCCTCTGTGTTTCCTGAAAAGAGAGATGAAGGATCAAGTGGACCTTCAATGCATAACTTATCCTGTCTGTTGTCGAATGATGGACTAACATTTGGTGAGTCCTGTGACTGATAAAAAATGGGTGCATCTGTGGATGAAGACACATGCAAAATCATGGATGGTAGGTTCACCAAAGAAGTTAGGAAAGAGCAAAGGGGGCTCAGACTGATGGGAGTCATCCTTCACCGAGTGTTGATGTTCAAGATCCACTTCATACTCTTTATGAATGACAACACATGTTGGTTGTGCAACACCAACTCCATTAGTGGTTTGTTCCTCATTCTCAACAAGTGAAGAGTCCAGAATGGATGAACATAAGACACAATCATCTGGAGGAACACCTGAGTGTGAAGACGGAGGTCGAAGAAAATAATGCATATGGGAAATTGAAGGACTCAACCAACTCTACGCAAAATTTGGGTGGAGTGATGTTGCGAGGGTGTGAAATATGAGCAGATGTGCGAACATGATCCTCAACATCACTGGTTGATGGTGGAACTGTTGAATGAGAGGGAGGTAGACAATCTGTTGAGATAGTGCCTGCTTCCACAAGGGATTGCACAATTCCATCAATGAAGAAGGTTGACCGAGGATGACATCAAGATTCCTCTTGGGACAGGAATATTTCTTAAGATAATACTCAAACCAGTCCCAGAGATAAGTGAACTTCATCTGGCTCCTCGAAGCTTGAAACTGCAAGTCATGGAAACATTGCCAAAAATCAATAACGGATTCTTGTGGAGCCCTCTGTTGCTGTAACAATTTTTGGTCAATATGGTCTGGATCAAAATGATAGAACATGTCTTCCATAAGATCATATAAGTGCTCACATGAGTGCATGGTGTTAGTCGGTAGGCTGAGCACCCAATGAAATGGAGATTCGCGAAGTGTGTATGCGAGCAACGACCCGACCTGTTCATCAGTAAACTCATCTTCCTTATAAATCATGGAAAGAAGCTTATGTAAGTTCTCAAGCTAGGCCAATTCACCTTCACCATCACACATGTGAGTGTACAAGAGATCGAAAAACTTCCTAGAGATGGAGACATCTTCACAATTCGAAAAACACCTCAGGGGAAGAAGTATGCAAAAGTCCATGAAAGATATGAAAAGGTTAAAAACTGGATGAGAGGACACTTCTTGTCATCAAGCCCTCCTTTTAGCGCCAAAAATGTTGATGGTGCTAGACCCACCAACATGTCAAGGGGATTTCCATGATAAGAAGTCCCAATTATACCTCAGACCATTTGGTGTAGGAGTCCCAACATTGGGTCGTGAGGTAATGCCTTGACCACGATGTCGCACAGAGGCAAGTAAGATAACTCTGTCAGTAGCAAGGGTGTGACTAATGCAGAGAGTCCAGGAATGTGTACGATAGGTTCCAACACTTTGAAGGGAGAGGAAGGTGAAGGTGGGTTCCAGGTTGAAGGGGATCAATCCCAACTCAGTTAGGAACACACCACACAAAGGACATGCAAAGCTTTCGATGGAGAAGTCCACTCAGATGCAGCAGTCACAACAACAAGGTAAGATAACATGAAAAACACTCACGGATCAGTTCGAGATGAGTGTGATAGTTGATATAGAAAGGTTTATGAGAAACGTCTATTTGATGTCCGACAGAGTAGTCGACACGAACAACGACAACATTAACAACATACGAAATACATTAACAATAAGATTCATATAATTGCATACAAATCAGTTCATCTACAAATAGGTAAGTTAAACAACATATATCATTAAGGAAATTAGAACAGTCCAACTACAATAACAACATATGCATGAAAATGTTCTGGCTCTTATTATGAAAGAAGTGTAAGCCACAATCATACGATACACAATGTAAACCTGCTAGCCCCAACAGTGGAACATTACAGCCACATCCACTTGCTCCTCCAAAGAGATGTACTAGCTCTGTGCAGTGGAGAAGCCAAGGCACATACAATACTGTCCAAGTCTTCTTCAAGATAGTCTTAGTAGAAGCTTGGCTAACCAAAAGCCCTTACAATGAGTTACGAGGGACTATTTATAGCAAAGGGTTAGGTGACCCTTAGCATTCCCCTTTGTAACAGTTCAACTACCCTCATGACCCTTCACCTACTCTATGGTTGTTACATCCAACCATTGACACTTGACTTACACTTGACATGACTCAACGTTATAATGCACATGTACTCATGTGAGACAACATGGCTTGAGTAAGCCAAGCAAGACATCACTGACACTCGATCCACTATGGTGAGACCAACTCTATGACATGCTTGTGATGGTGAAGCTGGTGAGATGATGCTAAGCTTGGTTGTCTATGATTGTGTGCATGTACCTCATGGTGACATCTTGCTGAAGCAAACTCTTGCCTCCATTGCAATTGGTGCATTGGTTCAACCGCTTCATGCCACTCGTCCGCTCACATGCACATGGTCTTCTTGGGTATGGTTGAACCATCAACACACTGATGCATAGTGTCCATGATGATCTTCAAGTGTGTGCTGGTGGTCATGCGCATCAACTTATCGAAGTGCATGTTCAACCCCAGTTGGACTTGCTTCTTGTCTTCACCTTGGTGAGTGTGTTGAATGGGTTAGATTGCATGTGTGTTCTCAATGACATGCATGCTGTTGCATGCGATCAAAAACACTGCTCACCATGTTTTCTTTGTCTCAGCTGTTGGGATGGATCCTTAACTTGTACTGGAGAAGTTTCATCCGTGAGTGCATGTTGCGCCCACTACTATTCTAGTTCCTGCTGCAACTCATTGGAGGGTCTGTGCAACTTCATGTTCTTCCTGAGTTTCTGCTTCAACACGTGCAACTCCTTCTTTGTTCCATCTTCTACCTTCGCCCGATCTTCATGTTGCACCATCACTTCATAGCCTGAGTCTGCAAAATTTCTTTCATTATCAGTGGATCTGCTTGATCTTGCAACTTTGGTCTACCTCTATGTTGTCAACGACCTTCCTCTTGCATTCATTGCGTTCGTTTCATTTGTTGCATTCAGTATGCTGCCTTTACCTGCTGTTCATGATGATGCTCACTGTGATGCTGCTGCTTGATGTCCTTGTGCATGAACAACTTGATGTCTTCGTGAGTAGGCAAGCTCATAGAAACTTGATCGACTGCATCCCCAAACGTGCTCTGAACGATGTCTTTGTCTCTGCTCTCTTGAAAACCATTGTACCTGTATGGATGAGAGGCAGATGAACACCCGTGATACCTGGAGTCATGGAAACACTCATAGCAAGCAATCTGTTAGTCGAAAACCAAAATGAACATGAGAACTGACTTGCAACATACCTAGTTGAATAATCATGAAGGTTGCGCATTTTCGGCCGGGAGGTCAGGAGGCCGACTATGAAGGCTGCACAAGGCACAGTCTGGGCTACTGAGAGACTGAGTGATGGCTGGAACTATGCAATGCATAGTCTAGTCTGGATACTGACTGTTGGAATTGCACATTGCGCAATTCCAGATGGGAAGGACTGTTGGCCTATGGACAGATTTGTGCAATTTCTTGAGCCAAGCTGCCACTTTCCTCTAGAAATGCACAAAACAATTCTAGAGGCTAGTGTTGGGTAGGAATGCTCAAATCTGGAGAGGAAGGTGAGCCTTCCTTTACCACATTGCGCAATGTAGCCTTGGTGAAAGCAGAGCCTAGGCCAAGGTTGGTTCGACTCGCAACTGAAAGCAAGTTAGTGAATGTATGGTGACACTAAGTGATAGCAGAAGTGATAAAAAATGCATGCAAAACATGAACGGAAGACAATAAAGTGATCATCATGCATGTGGGTGAGGCCATTCGCCGGTTGGGTGAACTTCCGTGCAAAATAGTTTCATGCATTCGACAATAGTGAGATAGCAACGAAAATTGAAACAAAGCTAGGACAAGCTATAATACATGTAAATGATAGTAGGCATTCAAATAAATAAAGTAGACAACACTCACATAAGCGAAGACACAAAAAGTGACAGAAATGCAGCACAATGCATGGGAAGCGAGCTTACCCTAAAAAAGTTGAGATGAATGTACTAACTGCTTCTAAATGTAATGTGGAATGTTAGAGCTACAAGGTTTATGTGAGGAATGAGCTTTGCAACATCTCATAGATGAATTTTGATAAAATTGAGGTTGTGACGTGCATGCCACAAATCTAGTGGAAGTGAAACTTGGAGGGAGGTTTCTGAATTGTTCCTTGCATGTAACCTCCAACTGCTAAACATAGATCCTTGAAATAAGGGATTCCTTTTCCTGTTGCCTTAGGAGAAACAACCCATGCATGTAAGTCTGTTTTTCTCAGTCCCGGAGGGAACTGATCAACTCAGTTGCATATGTAAGAGACTGCTTGACTGTTGGAGAAAAATGCACATTTCTGGCTGGGAGATGGGCTGGTTGCCTTGGAGATTTGTGAAATTTCTGGGCTGAGGAGCTGATTGCTACCCAAATTTGTGTAAATCTTGGGCTGAAGAACCTGTTTTTGGGAAAATTTGCGAAAATCCTGCTGGGAGGGTTGGCTGGCAGGATTGCGCAATCTTAGAGCCCAACAGGCTGTCAGAGAGGATTGCACAATTTCTAGAGGGAAGACTGGTTTCCCTCCAAAAATGCACAATTTTCAAGGGGAATCTTCTCAGCCTATAGCTGGACAATGTTCGGGTGAGTAGCTTGTGAAGGGAAAAGATCAAACTGTGAACGATAGGCTCCCTTTGAGCAAGAAAGACACTGAAGCTTAGGGAATTGATGAAGCAAGGCAAGATGCTGTGAAGGTTGGTAGGGAGGCTCCAAAACAGGCTAGGGAAAATTTTTTGAGGGTGGTTGTAGCTGCTACAAAACTTGGCGACACACTAGTAGAACTCTAGCTCTATGAATGACCTTGTTTGTGAAAAGCAAGTCTAACAGTTCCGGAAGTATTGTTCAGCTCTCAGCTCATCTTGGCTTCACACTAGCTTGATTGTAAGATGTAGCATCTGCCAAAATCTTGTTCGATTGACACATTCCAAGCCAAGGCAACATAATTGATTCAATTGGGGTTGAGGGGTATATAAGTGGACAAGCAATATAGTCGTTAGAGTCTAAGTTTCATCTTTGGTGTTACTCCACTGCCAGTAGGCCTGGATAGTACCCCGATGGCGTCACATAGGAACACAAGCATGGCTCCGCTACCCATGAACCTGGTCAGTACCCCGGTAGAGTTACTTGCATCACCTTCATGTGCAAGAAGGCTTTCTCTTCTTTCGCCTTACTCATTTTTCATTTGAATTTTTTGACTTTTCCTTTTTTCATTTTTCACTATGCATATCACTTATTCATTTCAGAGGTGGAAGAGGGATCCCGACTTATTGAGAGTAGAAGAGGTTGTTCCACCAGAGAAGTCATTTATTGTATCTTTGACGTGCCTGTTAAGGCTTTTCCCCCTCACCTTACTCTACTTGACTGAGCTCACAAGGGTTAACCCAAAAACAACCGACTAGAGAATGTGACACTAGTTAGCGTGCAAGCATTGTGTTTTCACCAAGGTTTGATTCAAACAATAAGTGTTTTTATTTGACGTATCATGGACTAAAATTAACAAGCTCATCATACAGAGGCAAGATGATAGATAACCAAGTAGTGATAGCTGTGAAAGCCCTCTTGTACTTCACCCAACTCTTTTCAAGAGTCATGCATGGTTTCATGCCAACTAACCTACGAACGAAACAAGTGAATGAACTAATCAATCAATAGAGAAATGAAAGAGAAGAAGAAAAAATGAAAACAAAGCAAGTAAACAAACAAGCAAGCAAACAAACAAGCAAACAAAGCATGTAAGAAAACAAGCATGCAAGCAAACTACTGAAAGTAAACACTACTCCTACTCCTACACTAATGGTGCATGGGCCTGATCAGGTGAAGTGATACTTCCAATGCAGCCACCAGTGCATTGGTAGAATGACGTGGGTGAAGGCTTGGTCTGTGAGTAACCTAGTTGTGTGGAACAACATACAAGAAAGATATAACAGTGAAGAAAATTATGCTTCATGTTTAAAATTTCCCACAAGACATAAGTGAGTGCATGTGCATGACGGAAAATCCATGGACTTACCATGATGCTTTGTGACACTATGTGCAACTTTGTATAAAAATCACACTCTTGACTGAGACATGCAAGCAAACGAAATAAAAAAAGACAACTTGCATCACAAATGAGTGCTTGCAATGTAAGACTCCTCCAAAGCATGAGTAATGGGATTGTGCAGTTTGAGTGGAGGAAGTGTGATCTATGTGTGAGATGGATCTTCAATGCATACAGACGAGTGATGAGGAGCCTTGGGTGATTGAACAACTTCATGATCAAAAGTGAGACTAACCCCAAGAGAGCGAGGGCCTGACATAACCATCAACTTTGGCTGAAGTGCCTCGATAGTCTTGGGTGTATCATCTTCATCATAAGGTAGATCATCATAAACCAGTGGCTTCAAAAGATCAACTGCAATAGATTCACGATCATGATAAAAATAGAAGCAAATGGATCATGACTGCCAGGATCAGAAAAATCAATGATTTCTTCACCATCTTCATGATCAAATGAATCAAACAAAGGGGTAGATGAAAAAGAAAATAAACTCATCCTCCGTGTTTCCTGAAAAGATAGATGAAGTATCAAGTGGATCTTCAATGCATAACTTATCCTCCCCATTATCGAATGATGGACTAACACCTGGTGAGTCCTATGAGCGATCAACAATGGGTGCATCTGTGGATGAAGACACACATGAAAAATCATGGATGGAAGGTTTGTCAAAGAAGATAGGAAAGAAAGGAGGTGGCTCAGACGGAATGGAGTCATCCTTCGCCGAGTGTTGATGTTCAAGCTCCCACTCATACTCTTCATGAATGACAATGCATGTTGGTTGTGAAACGCCAACTTCATCAGTGGGTTGTTCCTTATTCTCAACAAGTGAAGAGTCTGGAATGGATGAACACAAGACATCATCATTCGTAGGAAAACCTGAGTGTGAAGACGAAGGTCAAAGATAAGAATGCATACAGGAAATTGAAGGAATCAAAACCAACTTTACGTGAAAATTGAGTGGAGTGATGTTGGGAGGGTGTGAAAGATGAACAGATGTGTGAACATGATCCTCAACATCACTGGGCAATGGTGAAACTATTGAATGAGAGGGAGGTGAACAATCCATTGAGACATTGCCTTCTCCCACATGGGATTGTGCAGTTCCATAAACGAATAAGGTTGAGTGAGGATTGACATCAAGCTTCCTCTTGGGACGAGCATATTTTTTAAGATAGTACTCAAACTGGTCCCAGAGATAAGAGAACTTCATCTGGCTCCTCGGAGCTTGAAACTACAAGTCACAAAAGCGCTACCAAAAATAAATAATGGATTCATGCGGAGCTCTTAATTGTTGTAATAGTTTCCAGTCAAGATGGTCTAGATCAAAATGATAGAACGTGTCTTGAATAAGATTATATAAGTGCTCACATGAGTGCACGGTGTCAGCCACTAGGCTAAGCACCCAACGAAATGGAGATTCGTGAAGTGAGTATGAGAGCAACAACCCAGCCTATTCGTCAGTAAACTCATCTTCCTCATAAATCATGGAAAGAAAGTTACGTAAGTGGTCAGGCCAAGCCACTTCACCTTCACCATCACACATGTGAGGGGACAAGAGATCAAACAACTTCCTCGAGATTGAGACATCTTCATGATTTGAAAAACACCTCGGGGGAAGAAGAAATAAAAAATCCATGAAAGATATGAAAAGGTTCAAAACTGGATGAGAGGACACTTCTTGTCATCAGTCCCTCCTTCTAGCGCTAGAAATGTTGACATTGCTGGACCCGCCAACATGTCAAGGGGATCTCCATGGTAAGAAGTCCCAATTATACCTCAGACTGTTTGGTGTAGGATTTCTAGCAGTGGGTCATAAGGTAATGCCTTGACCGTGATGTCGCACAGAGGCAAGTAAGATAACTTTGTCAGTAGCAAGGGTGTGACAGATGCAGAGAGTCAAGGAATGTGTACAAGAGGTTCCAACACTTCGGAGGGAAAGGAAGGTAAAGGTGAGTTCCAGGTTTAAAGGGATCAGTCCTGTTATCACCTAGAATTGTAGTGATATGTACATAATGTTGTCCATAAAATTTTCGTCGTCCAAAAAATTAGGTGTCTAATGGTTATGGCCCTATGTCTGCTACTTAGGGATTGTGTTTTAAAAATATATTCATATGAACCATTTTCAAAAAACCGTTAGATATCTTCCATCATGATTATATTAGATATGTCCTGTCTTATATACGTCACCAGTCCTTTTCGTATTTTTGCAGCGCAATTTCATTGGCTGATTTTGCAGCGGAATGATGTTTTAGTTCTTCACCGCATGTCAATAACCAGCCATTTTGTAGCGCATGTTGTCAACTCATAACTGTCTGCGCTACGAAATCGCGGATTCGGGGATTTAAACAACACTGATTCTTAGAATGTCATGTCTGAGGGATGAGTCAGTATGTCCGTCCATTTAATTGTCAGAATGACGTCCTTTTCAAGCAAGTATAAGCCATCATTTTCTCGATAGGATCATAACCACGCACGTAAAATCATTCAAATGGTCTGTAATGCTCGTAGTGGTATGATACTTGTTGATGTTGCATGAATTGGTCCGTTTGCATGAAAAGACTGTTAAGTTGTGGAGGAACCCGAATTCGTTCTCTATAAGGAACCTGATGGCAAGCGAGCCGGCGTTCAAAGTTTGAGTTTGCATTTGAAGATTGAAGCTGGTAGTGTTTCTCTGCGCAAAGGAGTTCAAAGCAAAATGGAGAAGAAAGGGCATCGGTCTGGAAGGTGTCAGAGAACTGAACCTGTGGGATTGGACCTCGCATTGAGAGATGAAGGTGTGAGACAAGCCTTTCAGAATGCTGGTTGTTGGTCTTTTTGTGAAAAGCTACAAGGGGGGCATGCTGAGGTAATGAAAGCATTTGCCTTAAATTTTACTGGTTTAAGTTCTAAAGTAGCTATGCTAGATTCCCTGTATCTTCAGAGGTGATTGCTAGGGTGACTGAAATCCCGAGAGGAGGGCAGGAGTGGTTCAAAAATTTCAAATTTGATATGAACCCCTGCAAGGATTTCCTGAAGGAGCCTTATGTTAATGAAGATCTCACAAAGGCCGTGCCAAGACACTATGTAAAATAACACTATGCACTCCTCTTAACATGTATTCAGAAATATTTAACATGCGAAGGGAGATACAACAAGGTTTATTCCTATCATTTCAAGCTGCTGCTGCACTTTACAGGAAAAGCTGTTATAGACATCCCATTCTACTTGTTTCGAAGCCTTAGTATGATGTGTGACAAGATTCAATTGAGGAAAAATGACTGTGAGACATCATTGTTTCACCATGGTTTAATAAAATTGTTAGTGCTGGATAACTTGCAGAAGATTGGTCGAGATTGGGACTCTTTTATTTTTGTAGCTGGTTTTCAGAGTAAGACGGGCCTCACCCCACTGCCTATCAGAGAAAAAGAAAGGTCAACTGAAGAACCTACTCTGGCTGAACTAAAAAAGGAGATAAAAGGCAAGAAGAAAACCAAAACCCAATTGAAGGAATCAATTAAGCCATTAATTATCAAAGAGACACCGCAATCTTCATCAAAGGAGAAAACCAAGCATAAGGAAAATGTACCAGGGTCAAGTGGAGTTGAACAGGTATCAAGAGTCAAAACCAGAAGTCAGTCAAGTAAAGAAAAGGGCAAATCAATAGCTGTGGAAGAAAGCCCAATATCAAAAGCCAGTTTAAATGATTTGC
>APFE030150251.1:28148-52273 GCA_000404065.3 Pinus taeda | reverse complement strand
CTCAGACTTCCTGTGTGTACTTACGAGTTGATGGTTATTTGAGAAATGTTTTGAGTGTTTAAACATTACATGCCTTGGCTTCTATGAATTAGCAGTTGATAGTTTACTGAAAAGATGTTTGACTCCATGAGCCCAATGGAAGAGATGTTATGTTGTCTGTCCAACCAGTATGTTTACTAAATTTTCATTTCAAGAGTTAGCCCTCTTTGTGTCTAAAGATAAATCAATAGTTTGTTTTGAGAGAGCCCTCTCAGGTTAGGGAGGCTAATCCCTAGCTAAAAGTCTGGTCTGAAATAGTTACGTAAGGTCTTACTGATTAGCAGCCATCAGTATTGGTTTTGTGATAACAAGTCCCAACTTGGCTAGGAACACACCACACAAAGGACATGCAAAGAGTCTGGTGGAGCAGTCCACTCGGATTCGGCAGTCAAAACAACAAGGTAAGATTACACGAACAACACTCACGGATCAGTCCAAGACAAGTGTGACGGTTGATATAGCAAGGTTCACAAGAAAGGTCTGTCTGATGTTTGACAGAGCTGTTGACACAGATGGTGACAACATTAACAACATATACAACACATTAACAATAAGATTTGTTACAGAGTAATTTGTCACCGTCCCTGTTAACCCTTCTCCTGCACCTTGGAGGACTTATTCCGGGACCTGTGAGAAGTGACATAACCTGAAAACACCTGCATTGTATCCCCTTGAGTATGCACTTCATATGCCCTAAAGATACCTTCTGCAAAATACCCATAAAAATAGCCCTTTTTCCATTGGCGCTGTTCCACAGTGTATCACTCGCGCCAATGGGGGAAATCCTCCAAAGAGGGCGTGCCAGATGGTGCTTTGTCTCAGAGTCACACTCGCGCCAGCCCAGTTGGGTAAAGTTTTTAACAAACCAACTTGCGAAAGTTCTTCCTAACCTATTCATGAACTGATTCCAGTTTGAGTTAGTTCAGTTGGGCTTCGAATCTCCAAAGGAGGGAAGTAGTTCTCCACCTCTCATGGAAGCTTCCTAATGATAAGGCCAATCCCATGAATCTTGTGGATGATCCTAAATCCTTCTCCTCTCTCTATATAAGCTTGTCCTTTTGCGTTTGACAAGCTAGTTAGTAATTCTACTCTCCAAGTTCCAAATTCTAAGTCCCAAAGTTTGAGAATTGCTAAGCTCATGCTACAAGAAGCCTTCTTCATTCCCATAAGGCTAAATCTAAAGTGAGGAGATTCTTGTCCAAGTAACCAAGTTGAGAGAGGCTTGTTCCCCATTCCCAACAAGCTTTGCAAGGCATGTGTTGCTGATCACCCAACCAAAGGAGGATTTGACGTCAGAACTATGGTTGTATTCTTCTTTGTTTATCAATAATAATAGACGACTATCATTATGGTTCCACTCTTATTGTCTTTATAATGATGTTTGAGTTATATCCTTTCTGACTGATATATAGTTGCATCTCTTGGATTTTATGCTTGTATTTCTGTCGTTCTTTGCATCTGCAGGTTTCCGTTCATGAGGATCATGGGGATTGTGACCAGTTGGAGAAAAATAATGGGAGCGAAGACTCTTCTACAAATACTAGCGTTGGATTCGAGGTAGGCCCTCATCATCGGTCTTTAATTTGCAATTAGGAACCTGCGTGTTAGCATTGTTTGATTGTTGCTAGACCCCATTTAGGGTAGTGGGATCGCCTCTATCCGCAGAGGGGATTTACCTCCACAACAATTTGGCGACTCCGTTGGGGAGTTGGATTTTTGCCTTGTTGTTTGTTTTGTCTTGTTGTTTGATTTGTAAACTTTAGACGGAGCCTGAAGTAGGGCCAGATAGCCTTCGAAACGCTATTGCTCTGCATTAGCAAAGTAGATCAACACCACTTCAGTCCATCTCCGGTTTGGTTTACGAACTGAACGGCTTGGAACTTGCCTTCTTTCTTGGTTGTTTCTTGGTTTCTCCTGCTTGATTAGCTTTCAGGGTTGAATCCCTTTGTTGCTTCTTGCCCCTTGGTGTTCCTGGGTACTGTTAACTTAGCTTTGGCTCTTTTTTTTTCCATAGCAAACTTGACTGGCGCTTGTTTATAGCGTTACAGTCGCGCCAGTTGGCACAAGTTGCACATTGACAGCCTGTGCCAATCCCTGAAAGGCGCTAGTTGCAGCCTGATAGTCACGCCAGGCCTGGGAAATTTTGAAGTTTGCTTGGCTGTGAGCCCTCTCAGCTTGGTTTTTGTTCTGGGTACCTTTTTTTAGACTACTTGACTGTGTTGGAGTGTGATTTGACTGGCTTTGATCGTTACCCTTTGGGTGTTTGCTTTTTTCTATCGATTTCACATTTCTAGCCCTAGGGCATCTAGTGGCTTTGTTTGTCGAGCCTTCCTTAGGTGTTTTGATCTTTTTGTGGTCCAGTCGACTCTTTGTTTGCTCCCTTGCACTTTTTTGGTAGTTGTGAATCGTTTTGTTGTGTTATTTGGGTGACTTGCTTTGTCTTCACTTGAATTCTGCTTCATCTCACTTTGAGCCTAGATCACACGGCTCATTGTTGTCTTTGGGATCTTTCTTGTTCTTTGGAAGTTTGATTTATGATTTAAGGAATTGAAAGTGCTTGTATTGAATAGAACTTGTTAGTTGTTATTTCTCAATTTTGTTTAGTGCATTTTGCCATTATCAAAAATAAAAAATCTCTTTTGCTTTGAACTAGTTAATGAAAATTAGAACTTTTCATTTCGATTAGTGATTGGTGATCCTAAGGAAAAGTTTGTTAATTTGCATTAGCTGCATTAGGGAAGTTCTTTGTTATTTTGTGATTGTTTCGTTTGTGTGAAATCTCTTGAACTCTCTCGTAATTAGCATTCATCAAATGAAATGACATGTTTTGGCATATAGATTGCATTTAAGGAATTTTGAGAGATTACATACGGTAGGACCTGAAAACCGAAACCTAACACAAGATCAACTTTAAAATGAACTGAATGAATCTAACAACGCATTGGAACATAATGCACACTTTTTAGAGGTCTAGGCTAGAGATGTGCTCCGGTGTCGTTAAACCTAGTCACTTTTGTTTCCACTCAAGGTTGGGTGATTCCTCCTTTTGTGACTCAATTGTGGTCTAGTACGGACTTGTGCTCCCACGTACCGTCTAGTGTATGGGGAGACTCCACTAGGTTATCATCCTTTATCCACAGGAAGCCATGTATGCCGCCTTATGACCCGTAACACACTGAACACAACATTCGGGAAGATTGACTTCCGTACGGAAAGTCCTTGGTTTTCATATGATTGCTAAGGTGTATATGTCGTTTTACGGATTGTCTGGTAAACCCTTTGCCTAGTTCTCCAGAGTAGTCACTTTTGATCCTTTTCAGACTCCTTAAAAGAAAAGGCTCATCTGAGCATTTGTCACTTCGGGCTCATTAAACATTCGAAGGTGACTAGAGTCATCTTTTTGTCCTCTTCTCGACTCTTTAAAGATGAAAAGGTCAAGTTATGTCCTTGTGTCTTAAAATTTATTTTCCCACGATCACACGCCCTGTTAGATTTTGTTTGTTGGCCATTTGATTGTGTGCCTTGACTCTCTTTTAGCCCCGTGTGTGATTTTCAATTTTGATGGCAACTTTTCCAGAGTTCACCAACCTAGGAATCCCCTTTGAAGGGAATCCTAGTCATTTTCCTCCTTTTGGGAATGTTGGTGCTCCTTACATGGCAACGTTGTCCCTTCCTGGGTTAACTGCTGGGTTTCCTGTTTGGTTATTCTCAACCTCTGTGGTCTCTAATGTCTCAACTATTGGTTAATCAGTTCTTCCACCCGAACAACATCATGTTGATTCCAAGGTGGACCTCTCCCCTTCTTCGCCTGTTTCTACGTCCTCATCTTCTACTTCGCCTGGTGAAAGTCTGGCTTCAAGTAACCAGGTGGCTAAGAAGAAGAAGAAGAAGAAGAAGAAGAAGACATCTCATAAGTGAGAGGCTACAAGTACAGCTACTACCCCGAGTACAGCTCAGGTCGGAACTGCTTCTGCTCCTCCGCGGAAGGTTAAGTTTCCTTGTAAATTGTGCAAGGGAGACCATCTTCTCCGTGATTGTCCTAGCCTTCCTAAGGTCTTAGAAGTATGGTCTCATGATTCGGCCTACCCCTCAACGCCCTCTGGAGCTCATGGCGATGCTACCCTATCAACTGGCAAGGGTAAGAAGAACAGGAAGATTCGATTCCCCTGTAAGCTATGTGAAGGCAACCATCCCCTTCACCTTTGTCCGCTCATGGATAAAGCTTCCGATATTTTAGAAAGTCTTACAGCTTCTTCACCCCAACTCCCTATTGGTTATCAGAGGCTCTCTTCAGATCCTCTCCTTGTCGACAAAGAGATTGCCTTAGATCCTTCTCTTGTCCATCCTCCTCTTTTCGAACCTTGCTGTGCTAAGCTTGTTCCAGACCAACCATTGGTCGGAGAGACTGTCAACTTGGGTTCACCGCCTGTTGATCACTCTGTTTCAGAGGAGCATCATGCTCATGTTCTTCTCGTCTCGTTAGATTCTCTTGAGACCGAAAGCGACTCTCCTATCCCAGCTGATCCCGAGAGTCCTTCTTTGGTCCCTGTAGAGCAGGGGGGAAATCATACGATTCCCCCACCAAGTAGTTCAGTCGTTTCCTTCGACTGGAGTCACCTAATTGCTTTCTACCTTCCATCCCATGTGCCTTTCCAGATTACAGTACATGCCTATGATAAGGCAGTACCTGGAACTGTCTTGGAAGAGGGTGCATCTGTCAGTCTTATGCCTTCTACTACTTGGTAAGCTTTAGGCTCCCCACAGCTTGTGCCGGTCACATAGAATCCGATGGTGTTTGATACACGAACCAGTCAACCATTAGGGATCCTTGTGAAGTTCCCTATTACTTTTGGAGGAAAAATCATCTATATAGATGTGCTGGTTACGCAAGGTGCTTTAGATTTCAGTCTTCTCCTTGGTCGTGACTATGTTTATGCCATGGGGGCCCTTGTCTCTTCACTTTTCCATGTGGTTTGCTTTCCACATGATGGAAGAATTGTGACTATAGATCAATTATCATTCTTTAGTCCCCCGGTGCCTCTTGTGTAGTTACCATCCCCTCCTGGTTTTTATCCACCGGTTGTATCTGCCCCACCACAGGTCAACTACGTGGCTACTTATCCCTGTGCCTGTGTCCAGTGATGCTGCCGTCGTGCATAGTGTCCTGGGGGCATTGGGTCCTGACTTCCAAGATGTTTTCCTTCCACCGGGAGTGACACTCTTGGAAGCAACGACTTCCTGTTCATTATGATGAAGTTCATTCGGAGCATAGTTCCTTTCCTATGTCAAGCTCCCTAAAAAATGAAACTGGGTCTGGTCGGAGCATAGTTCGCTTTCCTACGTCAAGCTCCTTAAAAAATGAAACTGGGTTTGGTTCGAGCATAGTTCCTAATCTTGTGTCTAGCTCGTTAAAAAATGAAACAAGGGTTACGAGGATAGTTCTTTTACTGTGTCAACCTCAGTAAAAAACTGAAACAACTCCCTTTCCAAATCGAGTCTTTTGATTAAGATCTCATAAAATACAAGTCGAGTCTTTCCAAGATCTCGAAAGTGAACCTTCATTCCATCCACTTTTTTGAATGCAATGAAGCTTGGGGGGCATGTACCTCGTTTTGCGTCATTATACTGGGGGCATGCGAACTTATAAGAAGCATATTTTTTCGTTTCAAGCTTGTGTAAACATGAAACTAAATCCAAGCAGAGTTCTCCATGGTTCAAGCTTGTGTAAAAATGAACCCATACCCGATGTACATCTCGTGATTGCTATCTTTATCTGCTAAATTATGTTAGATGAGCCTTGGTTATTTTCATCCCATCACCACCATCTCTTTGGCCGATCATATTCTTTCACTTGCATATTTTCCTTTCCTGAGGGACCGCAGTTAATGAGTGGTTTTATTAGCCAGCCTCTTGACCATTACATGTTTTGAGCAGTTCCACCATTGCCGGAACCAGTTGCTACCCTTTATACCACTCGTTCCTCTAGGACGAGTCACCTTTAAGCTCTTTTTTGACTCGTAAAATATGAAAAGATTGCCGAGTATTTTTTCCCTTTTTGACTCATTAAAGAGAATAAAAATGGAGGTCTGCTTTCAGCTCTTTTCTGACCGTTTAAAGAAGAAAAGATTGCCAATTTGTTCCTCTTGACTCGTTAAACGTAAATACGAGGCGGTCGTCTTTAAACTCTTTTCCGACCATGCAAAGACGAGAAGATTGTCGGGCCCTTGTCGTTTCAGGCTCGTTAACGGTTACGAAATGACGTGATTTTAGTTGCTTTTTTACTTTTTCAGATCAAAATCACTACCCATGAAAAGTACTCCTCGGTCGTAATGATCAAGTGGTTCTTTTGAGCATTGTTTTATACTTTTTTGGGCTCGAGAGACACAACTTTACGAAAAAGGACACCCCTGGAGTTTACTTTTCTGTTGTCTTTTCAAACTCTCTAAACATGAAAAGACGCCGAGTTCTTCCTTTGTCAGACTCGTTAAAACTTGATGACATCAGATTCCGTTGAAATGATGCCTCCCAAATATATGCTATCCCCGTCAAGCTTGTCATCAAAAAATAACTGGGGTACTCGCCAACAATGGTGGGGAAAAAGGAATCACAATTATTGTCATGTCGACAGTATGTCGCTCTTGAACATGGCACTTTTCTGCATTCATGTATGGGTGGGGACATCTCATCTTGTTTTTAGACTTGCCTTCATGGGTTTGGGTTATCTTGTTTGACCTCTCATCTGCTCATTGCCTTGTCACCATGACCCCTGATCATTTGATGTCAAATACTGTCAAGTCCACTGTCGTGCTGCCAATATGTTCAAGAGAAGTTGACCTCTGCAGAATACTCAACCTCCCTCTGATACCTCACACAAAACTTCTTATCTTTCTCTGTCTCGTGTCGATGATGTGGGAAACATTATGGACCACCTTCGATCAAGGTCGCTTCTCGTCGAATTCAACTCATTATCCAGGAAGTTGACTTAGAGACTCCCTTCAGGTGCCTTAGAGCCTGCATGCCTCAATGACAGGTTCTTCGTGTTCAACGTGAGGTTTTCATCATTGGCCTCCGATTGAATGATTCTACTGGTGTTTGACATCGGCTCACTGATTCATACGCCGTAGATTGTACCTATAGTACCTTGAGGACCATTGTCATTATTTGTGGTACCTCTTGCGTCTATTTACAGTTTTCATTATTGACTGGTAATCAGACGATGTTCCTGCATGTTTGACTTCGACTCCCATATTCGTATGCTTGAACTTGTACTTTGTTCAGGTCGAGATGGAGCGCAAGACCATGGATTTTTTCTGTTGAGATCCAGGTTGCAATTTTGTGGATTATCATGATCATTACATGACTCATTCGCTAGATGGCTGCGACCATGCCTGAGTCTCTTTATCGATCCTTACTGGATGGCTGTGTCCATACCTTGGATCCAGATTTTTATGTACTCTGCTATGGATGGCTGCGCCCATACCGCATATATCATGTACTTGAGATATTAGTTGTGCTTCGTGCAGGTTCTCCGGCGGCCGTGTTTTCAGTTGACCATTTTCTTGTAAATCATTTCACCCCTCTCTCTCTCGGGCCTCATGCTTTAGGGGGCATCTGTTACACAGTAATTTGTCACCGTCCTTGTTACCCCTTCTCCTGCACCTTGGAGGACTTATTCCGAGACCTATGAGAAGTGACATTACCTGAAAACACCTGCATTATATCCCCTTGAGTATGCACTTCATATGCCCTGAAGACACCTTCTGCAAAATACCCATAAAAATAGCCCTTTTTCCATTGGCACTATTCCACAGTGTATCACTCGCGCCAATGGGGGAATCCTCCAAAGAGGGCGCGCCAGCTGGTGCTCTATCTCAGAGTCACACTCGCTCCTCCAAAGAGATGTTATGTCACATCTGCTTGCTCCTCCAAAGAGATGTACTAGCTCTGTGCAGTGGAGAAGCCAAGGCATGTTACGATACTGTCCAAGTCTTCTTCAAGATAGTCTTAGTAGAAGCTTGGTTGACCAAAATCCCTTACAATGAGTTATGAGGGGTGAACCTTGACTTTCCCCTTTGTGATAGTTCAACTACCCTCGTGACTCTTCACCTACTCTATGACTGTTACATCCAACCATTGACACTTGAATTACACTTGACATGACTCAATATTACAATGCACATGTACTCATGTGAGACAACATGGCTTGAGCAAGCCAAGCAAGACATCACTGACACTCAGTCTGCTGTGGTGAGACCAACTCTATGACATGCTTGTGATGGTGAATCTAGTGAGTTGATGCCAAGATTGGTCATCCGTGATGGTGTGCATGTACCTCTTGGTGACATCTTGATGAAATGAACTCAGGCCTCCGTTGCAACCAGTGCATTGGTTTGGCCCCTTCATCCCATTCGTCTGCTAACATGCACATGATCTTCTTGGGTATGGTTGAAACATAAACACACTGATGCATAGTGTCCATGATGATCTTCAAGTGTGTTCTGATTGTCATGCACATCAACTTGCCGAAGTGCGTGTTCAACCCCAGTTGGAATTTCTTCTTGTCTTTGCCTTGTTGAGTGTGTTTAATGGGTTGGATTGCATGTGTGCACTCAATGACGTGCATGCTGCTGGATCCTTTGCATGCAATTAACAACACTGCTCACCATGTTTTCTCTATGTCAGCTATTGGGATGGATCCTTAACTTGTATTGGTGCAGTTTCATCCGTGCGTGCATGTTGTGCCCACTTCTATTCATGTTCCTGCTGCAACACATTGGACTGTCTGTGCAGCGTCATGTTCTTCTGAGTTGTTGCTTCAACACATGAAACTCCTTTGTTCCATCTTCTACCTTCGCTCGATCTTCATGTCACACCATCACTTCATTGCCTAAGTATTCAAAGTTTCTTTCATTATCAGTGGATCTGCTTGATCTTGCAACTTTGCTCCACCTCTATGTTGTTAACAACCTTCCTCTTGAATTCATTATGTTTGCTTCATTCGCCGCATTTTCTGCATTCAGTATGCTGCCTTTAACTGCTTTTTATGATGCTACTCACTGTGATGCTTCTGCTTGATGTCCTTGTCCATGAACAACTTGATGTCTTCATGAGTAGGCAAGCTCATAGACACTTGATCGACTACATCCCCAAGCATGCTTTGATCATTGTCTTCGTCTCTACTCTCTTGGAAACCATTGTACCTGCACTGCTGAGAGGCAGATGAAAAATTGTGATACCTGTAGTCATGAAACACTCATAGCAAGCAATATTTCATTCAAAATCCAGAATGAACCTGAGAAGCAACTTGCAACATACCTGGGTGAATGATCCTGAAGGTTTCATAATTTTGACCGAGAGGTCGGGAGACTGATTGCCAAGACTGCACAAGGCACAGTCTGGGATGCTGAGAGACTGAATGGCTACTGGAACTGTGTAATGCATAGTCCAGCCTGGCTGCTGACTACTGGGATTGTGCATTGCATAATTCCAACTGGGAAGGATTGCTGGTCCAGGGACAAATTTGCGCAATTTCTTGACCCAAGCAGCCACTATCCTCCAGAAATGTACAAAAGAGTCTTGGAGGCTAGTGTTGGGTAGGAATGCGCAAATCTAGAGAGGAAGGTGATCCTTCCTTTCACAGATTGCGCAAATGCAGCCTTGGTGAAAGCAGAGCTCGGGCAAAGGTTGGCCCTACTCGCCGACGGGCAACTGAAAGAAAGTAAGTCAGTGAATGCATGGCAACACTAAGTGATAGTAGAAGTGATAAACAGTGCATGAAAAACATGAATGTAAGACAACAAAAAAATCAATATGCATGTGGGTGAGGTTATTTGTCAGTTGGGTGAACATTCGTGCAAAACATTTTCACGCATGCGATAACAATAAGATAGCAATGTAAATTGAAACAGAGCTAAGACAAGCTAGAATACATGTAAATGACAGTAGGTGTTCAAAGAAATCAATCAAACAACACTCACACAAGCGAATATACAAAAAGCGACAGAAATGCAGCGCAAGGCATGGGAAGAAAGCTTACCCGAAAACAACTGAGCTGAGGTGCCGATTGCTTCTATATGTGATGTGGGATGTCAGAGCTATAAGGTTGATGTGAGGAATGTGCTCTGTAGCGTTCGGTTGATGAGTTTTGATAACATTGAGGTTGTGACACGCATGCCACAAATCTAGGGGAAGCGACACTTGGAGGGAGGTTTCTGAATTGTTCCTTGACCGTAATCTCCAACTGCTAAACATAGACCCCTAAAACAAGGGATGCCTTTGCATGCTGTCTTGGGAGAAAAAACCCATGAATGCAAGTCTATTTTTCTCAGTCCCGAAGGGAACCGGTTAAATCAACTCCACATGCATGAGACTGCTTGATTGTTGGATAAAAATGAGCATTTATGGCTGGGAACTGGGCTGGCTGCCCAGGAGATTTGTTTCATGTCTGGGCTGAGCAGATGCCTGCTGCCCAAATTTGCACAAATACTGGGTTGAATTGCCAACTGTTGGGAAAATTTGCACAAATACTGCTGGGAGGGTTGGCTGAAAGGATTGCGCAATCCTGGAGCCCAACAGGCTATTAGAGAGGATTGTGCAATTTTTGGAGGGAAGGTTGGTTTCCCTCCAAAAATGCACAATTGTCAAGGGGAAGATGCTCAACCTGAAGCTGGAGCAAGTCTGTGAGTAGCCCCTAAAGGGAAAAGATCAAACTGTGATCGATAGGCTGCCTTTGAGCAAGAAAGACACTGAAGCTCGAGGACTTGACGAAGCAAGGCAAGTTGTTTTGAAGGTTGGTAGGGAGGCTCTAAAACAGGCTAAGGAAAAAATTTGGAGGGTGGTTGTAGCTGCTACAACACATCTATAATATTATATTCCAGCCATATAGCCTTCGCAATGAAACAAAACTGATTTGGGTCCTCACTTCCCAAGCTCTTGAAAATGGGCAACTTCATGGTATTCGACATGTTGAATGGCAGTGGAGGTGGTGGCAGTGTGGGTGAAGTTGTATGTTGTGGAGGTGAAGGTGGAGGTGGTGTGGGCGGATGAGGTATTCATGCAAAACCCTTCCTTATCAATTGTATAGTGCTTCAGAGTGAGGCTTGTACCGTCCCCTCGTCATCGCTCGAAGGAGGTTCTATCAATGGGCTGTATTCAGGACCTATTCTTCCTTGATTTCTAAAACTTCATCTACTTCATGTAGACCCAAACATCAAGGTAATGGCATAACCTGATTTTCACAGAAGAGCATCTTAATCCTAGTATTCAAATATCTTAAGTACTTACCTCGCGGCCCCTTGAAGAAGTGTCGCTTTACTTCACTGTAACTGATTGAGGTATAAACTACAAATTCCGTCACAAATCCTCCTATGACTCAATCAAGCCAGTGGTCAACAACAAACATGATCTTATCTTCAGAAGCTTCCAACCTCTGCACTAGCTCCAGGGTCCACACTATTGGACTATCAAGCCTCCACCTTCCTTGGATGTTTTCCAATTTAGCAATCCACTTGTACAGTTTGATCGGGAAGTTGTAGAAGAAAATTTTGTGTATCTATGTGTACAAATATTTGTCTAACCACTGTTCTTTTGTAAGGCGCAAATTTCTGTTCTCTTGCGCTGCAAATTTGTGGATCTTTCTATCCAATCGCTTCTCAATTTCTTTCTTTGTCAGATTCCAGTGATGCGACATCACATATCTCTTTATGCAGTGCCCGGTCCTGGCAAAAAAACCATTTGTTGGCTTAGTGATTGCTGGCCCAGGTTCATAGTTAGTTGCGCCAAATAAATCCCTACACTACTGGCCCTTTTGGCACCAATCCATGGAGTGTGGACTGAAGTCTCACCCGAAGTAGTATGGGGGGATGCTAGAACAAATTTTCCACACCGAGAGATTAGTGTGATGTCGTTTTTTTCCCTAAATCTACCTTCTCATAGATCGATAAGCCTTTATGGATTATCGATATAACTTCCTTTAATCAACCTCTAGACCTTCGTGAAGGTCTACGACTGGATTTCGTCGACCTTGAATAGGTAAATTAACTACTTACGCGCATCAAAGATTACTCTTAGCCCAATATTTACTCAGATCTGCTTAAGTGTTGGATAACTTTAATGTACTACGATACGATCTTCATGTACAACCTTAATGTCAATTGCGTTCACATAACAATATAGATCTAGTAAAGTCGTGCATTAATACAACATTATTTCATAAACCCATCATTCATCACAACATAAAGTGCATTCATACATAACATAAGTAAATAGGTAAAACACAATAATTTATGTAATAATCTTCTTTATTAATATTCAGTTCAGCTTACAGACTCAAGACTTCCCTGCACACTCAGCTGTAGGGGTCCACACACTCAGCTGCGGACTCTACTCTAGGCCTTTGCGCACACAGTTGCAAATCCTTCCTTCTTACTCTCTGCGCTAATTCTCTAGACTCTTTCCATAGACCAAACTCATTACTTGCCTTAGACACCACTAATACACACCTTTTTATACAATCCCAATCTTCAAAAAGCCTAAAACTTGGGCTTTTGGCCCAAAATTGACCTAGGGGACCCCATCCCAATAGATATACCATACTGATGTGGATGTAACTTCCCTTGTTGGATAATATTTGTGTTTATCTAAATTTCTTATAATTCCTTTGATTCTCCCTTTCCTCTCACGAATTCAATAAAATTTCATTAATGTAGAACAAAGAGTTTCTCTTTTCTCCTACAAGAGTGAGAGTGTCTATGGAAACTTCCTGTAGCACTCAATTAGCTTCTTGTAGCAATTTCTCATTCTTCCTGTGGCTTTTGTAGGATTCCTATAGCTTTGTGTAGCTTTTTAGAGCGCTCTTGTAGTGCTACATGATCTTCCTGTAGAAATTACAGTTTTCCTGTAGCAAATGTGAGAGGGGCTGAAATTTGATTTTTGAGCTACTGGATGATGGAGAGTGGTGAGCACATGAGCTGCATACAACCTGAATCCTATAGAAACTAATATTTTCATGCCAAGAGGTGGTGGGTCCACCTTTTATTTCTTCTATTTTTATTTTTTTTGTTTATTTTTTCCATTATTCGTTTTTCCTTTTTCAAATTTTCTCTATTTTTTCATTGCATGAAAAATAAACTCAAAGTGCTTTGAGTTAACTGAGTTGGCTCTCACTTACCTGTTTTCCTTTGAGATAAATCTAGGTCAATTAGTTATGCCAAAGCATCTATAATGTTTTGTTGTTTTGAATGGTTGGATGACCAATGAACAATTTATAAACAAGTGCTTAAAACTTACGTAGAGTTCCAAGTAAAATAAAAGGTTGTTTTTTAACTTCACATAGTTTATTTGATTTTAATGGGGTGGAAAAGTAGAACATGAAGAAGTATAATTCATTTAATATTCAAACTAAATACTCAATCAATTATAAGTGGAAAGTAAGAAAACAATGTTTTCTTAATCAACAAAATATAATTAAATTGTTTACAAATATCTAATGTAATTTATAATTAAAGAGGAACTTACAATAACAAACAATTTTGTAAATTATTCTCTTTTTATAAACACAATTTCATAGAGGATCCAAAATGAGACTAGAACCCACTTAAATTTTGGATCAGATAACTGTAAAAGACTTTATTTATATGAAGAAAACATAATGAATGAAAAACATGAAATATAACTCACTGAGAAACAGACCATATGAGATAAATCCAGAATCCTTTATTATTCCAAAAAAATGCTCCAGCTTAGTACAAATATGATTGATAGCTTGTTCAAGGGTTCAACCCATAATAACTCAAAGAAAGAGTTATTCATACAAGAAGTATGAAAAATATCTACATTATGTTGGAATAGTATACCAAAATAGGATAAAATTACAAAAATAGGACAATATTGTAGGAACTGAGAAACTGCTGAAAAGGTGGCTCTATCTTTCAGGAATTTGCTGATGATCTGGCCTGAAAAAGCTAATGGGTTGTCATATTGTTAGGATCATAAATTACTCAATTGTTTCACACAATTTATCCCATATTTGTTCACTTGGTATTTCCACATTCACCATCTTTATAAATGTTTCATCCGCTTTAGTATACCTCCCGAAATTTGGCTCGGTGAGAAAAAAATGTTTAATTTCATGCATGATGGTTAAATCAACATCCAAAGCTTCCATAAAGGTGTTCCCTATTATATTTCCTTTGATTCCTGCAAACTTGGCTCTGTCTAGTGTAATAGTATATAATTTCTTCCAATAATCTTCTAATTTGATCAACTTATCATTTAGATGTACCAATCCTGGTAGTCCCTTTCAATTTAGAGCATTAAAATTTGAATGAAAGCTTTGGACAACACCATCCAGGGTTTGATATTTTGTCTCTAACTGGTTAATCAAATTCTTCTTTTGCAAGACCTTCTTAATCTCTAAGATGGTAGTTGTTATGTCAGAAATATTTATTCCTTTTATCTCTTCTCTGCTTTTTGAATTTAACACTTTGATCATATTTCTGGATTCTGTTGGCTTGGTCTTCAAGGTTGATTTATGTTCTTCTATCACTGCACTGGATCTAATGATGAGTTCCTGTTGTTCAAAAATAATTTGTATGGATGGCCATACATTTGTCATTGATTGGGTGATATGTGTCCGAATAGTTTCCTTGGCATAGGTGAAAGTATCTGGCATTAGGGACTCACTTTCCAACTTCTGGATCTTAAGCTCAAATTTGTGGTACTTTTGCATCTCCTGCACATATAAAGTATCATTCTTGACCTTCTTCAATTCTAAATTTTGGAACTTTTGCAGTAACTTTTCATTCTTCTGTTTCTGTATGGCCAATTCTTGTGATAATCTTACTGGATCAGTTGTTGTTGATGTAGACTCAATGACTATTGATGAAGAACTAAGCTTTGTACCTACAACTTCTATTGGCACCACTGTGACTAGAACCATAGCAAGATGTGCTGCTTCCTTATCCTTTAGAAACTCTTCAATATGCTCTTTCATTTTCTTCAGATGTCTATTTTGCTCAATGATAATCTTGAGCATGTCCTCCTTTTTTGTTCATTTTCTGCTATGTCCTTTGTTAGAGGATCTTCTGTATAAGGTAACTTCAACTGTTTCTTCAATGCAATAATGTCTGCACCTTTATTTTTGAGGTGTAACTATGCAAATTTTACATCTTTGGGACCATATCCTACTTTAATTACATAATCCTCCAATGCCTTTATCTTGTTATCTTTGGCTAAGGAAGAAATATTTTCTAACTTAAGCTGAGACTGAACATTGGATAGGGAAGTCACAATCTTAGAAAGAGACATAGCTGTAGTTGTCATAGTGGAAAACAACATCTCACCATTCTATCTATGCATATCCATCTGGGCAATTTGATGAATTTCATTGGTATCAAATGAAAGCATAATCTTTTTATAATCTGATGGTGATTTAGGAAATGGAATTTGAGCTTGCAAGAAATCCATTTGCATTCCACATTTCTCACCATAAAAAGTAGAAAGAAGCCTATGATGGGAAGCTGATGTTTGCTTCCAGAATTGGCTATACACATTGGACTTTAAAGTCTCATTGTTCTGTTTAATCTCAAGGAACCTTGAAAATATATTCTGATCATCTTAAGAACTGGTTCCTATGGACTGAATAATTTCTAAAGGCTCTCTAGAAGGTGAAGTTGTAGGAGAAGTGGTTGAAACACTAAATCCTACTCAATTATTATTGGTTGAGTTTCTTCTGTTGAAGTAACCAAGCAAACTTATGGCTTCTTCTGCTGAAAAATGAATCCTTTCATAATTTCCTCAGTAGATGAAGTCTCCTCTCTCACCCTTTTCTGTTGCTTTCTCTGAGCAATTGGAGTTTGTTCAATGGGGGTGGATACAACCAATTCATCTGCCTCTTGAAGTGTCCCATCAACCCACTGTTCTTGATTCATGAAATTCTCTATTTCTGGTCTTGAAGTATGATTATAAGGAGTCATTTTTAAATCAACTCTCAAAGCAGAAATAATACCAAAAGGATCGTAAGACCAGGTGAAGCTGGGTTGGAAATTCATCTTCTTTAACAATGTATCTGCCTCAACATTAGCTGATTTGGTGTTGAAAATTAATGATCCAATCTTTGACTTGATCTTGAATTGAGATTTCCTTTTTCCTAAGACAAAGTGAAGGTCATCCATGTTGATCATCTACCTAATATATTCCAGAGAAAATATTCTCATGGGAACATACTTGGGCACCTTATATGGTGCAAGCTCACAACCATATACTCTTATCTCTGTGTAATTTTGGTATAAATACCAGTCACCAGTTTTAGTTTGCTCACTTAAGTGTAAAATCTTTTTTTATCTCATCTCCAATCCTTGGCTTTGTTTGGCTGTTGAGGAGCTATTCCACTCGATGCATGAATGTATCTACAAATTCTTAAAATGAGGAGCTAGTAGAAGTTGTCCTGACTATTTCTGTACAATGAATCACTGATTGATTCACTCCTTGTTCATCCTGTTTGTTGAGCTTGATAGGCAAAATATCTCCCCTCTGAAAAAGAAACATATGAACAATTACAGAGCTGTAACTGAACACTCCCTGTACAGTAAAATTCATGAATTGTTCATATATATTATTAGCTAGGAATTGGCTGTAATTATACATGAATTCTAGTTGTTGATCTTTGTTAAAGATGGAAAGGAAACCAATAATAGTTTCATCAACAGACTGGTCATTTGGATATCCTAATAAGTAGGAAAGCAAAGAAATACAATGTCTGGAGGCTTCAAGAAACATGGAAGATGAGTAGGGTGGATTTCTTTTTGGTAATTTTGCATCCTCAGATAAAAGGATTTCAAACATTTGGGCTCTCTATGGAAATGTTAACTTATGGTACAGATCCATAAGTGTTGCTGGTGAAAAATGGTTGAGAGAGTCTAATTGAGGGATCGGGAGCATCTGGTTTATGGTTTCAGTAGAGATGGTGATCAGAATATCTCCATTTTGAGCCACCACTGCTCTTTTTACAGGGTCATATTTGGCTTGGCGCCAAGTAATTAGGTCAGGGAAATCATGTGTTTTTGGGAAGTTGAAGAAAGGTAATAGAGATTCCCAGAATTTGATTGGGTCTTGCTAGTCAAGGTATTTTTGTTTTAGCCATAAGTGCAGTTCATGGAAATCGAACTCACACTTGGAATATGCAATCTTGAACAGGGAATCGACAAGGGGAACATGGTCAAAATCGGGCTGGGTGGTAGTCATAGTGATTTCTTTTGAACTCTGCTTTTTAGCTTTCCCTTTTTGGGCCATACTGATAGAAAAAAGAGAGAGTGATTAATTGAATGGATTGGTCGAACAACAAGAAGTTCTGAGAAGGAAACTGTTTGGCTTGCAAATAACAGTAAAAGTCAGAGAAAAGTGACAAAAATACAGGTATGGGTTTATTTATAGCATGTTGGGAAGGGCTAATGGTTTTATTTATGACCGTAGCGGTTTTAATGCATAGGAGCTGAGCTGCAATGGGCGAATAGAAATGGGTATGTTAACAGGGCGATGGGAACATGATGTGGCAACAGGTATGATGACTAGGAAATGGGAAAATGAAGTGGTGGTATTAGGTTGGTTAAGGGATAACGGTCAAGGCACGGGATGGAGGACCGTTGGCGGAGGGAAACCATGACCAGTTTGCCGAGGGGTTAGTGAATGGTTTGTAGTTTTGAGTGGGGTGGGGGGGGGGGGTGTAGAGTAATGAAATCGTGACACATGGGGTTGAGGCATCCGCCATTAAAACCACTTTTCTACCTCCCCATCTTGTTAATGTGAAATGGTCGACGGGTGTGCAAAGTTTCTCCCCCGCCGTTGATTCGGGCGGGGAGAGGATTGACCATTGATTGATGCGATCTTGTTATTGAAAGCCGATAAGACAATTTTTCCGTTAAATACTTTTGCCTAAACAATATATATGTGCCATATAAAATAAAGTCTAATGCCAAAAGATTATAACAAGGATTAATACCTTAGTAAGGAAATTAATCAATAATTAATAAAAAATTTAACATTTTTCACAATGTGGTGCATTTAAATGATCCTCCCTTGCATTTGTTTTATTTATTTGAAATTGAAGCTTTTATTTTCTTTTTCTTCCCGAACATTTTTATTTTCTTTTGCCTTCTTTCTTTAGGGCAACTGACTCCTAACATTTTATTGACATGGATGCATATAAAATATATAATTGTCCTAGCATTTTTTATTTTTCTTTCTTTTTCATTCATATCCTAACTTAACATTTTAAATTTATTTTTGACTAATAGACTAACTTATCAAAACAAAATAATGTTACAACATTGGATCTAGCTATGGACTTCTTCCCCCTGTGGGATGCAGAGAACAAGTAGATCCAAGTGCCTTCTCCTCGGGCTATGGAGTCTTTGTTGAAACAATTACACACTTGCAAAATTTTCAAAATAAAATGAACTCTCCTGATATTCACAGATGATGAATGAATGGATGAAAATCTAATACTAGATATAATGGTTCAATTATTTCCCATTGAATGACAATGATGAATACTGTCCTTCCAAATTTTATAGGATGAATGCATTATTTCCTTTGACTTCTGAAATGGTAAATGGATGAAACCAGAGGTTGTCAAATTTTTCATGCTTGTCTTTATCCTCCTTCCTTGTATCCCATCTAAGCACTAGGTCTCCTTTCTTGAAATTTCTTTCTCTGTCCTTTCTATCAAACAACTCCATTTATTTCGATATTTCCTTAACTTGTACTAAATTTCATCCTTGTCCTCATTTAACTCAATGATTTGATTAATCCTTCTTGAGAAACCATATTTTTCTTCATAAGATTCCTGACGGAACCTCATAGTAGGTAAAGCTAAATGAGTGGGAAAAACTGCTCCCTTACCATAGACTAATTGGAAAGGAGACTTGCTTGTGGACCTCTTAGGAGAAACTCTATTTGCCCAAATTACATGGATCAGGTACTTGTCCCAACTCTTTTTATGGTCTTTAAGAGTCTTCTTAATGACATTAAATAAGATCTTGTTGGAGGACTCTGCTATCCCATTACCTGTGGATATTATGGTGTAGAATGATGTAACAAAACTGAATACTTTTGACAGAACTCAATCATTTTAACAATGCTAAAAGATGCTGCATTGTCTGTAACAATCTGTTGAGGACATCCAAATCTTGATAAAATATTTTCCTCAAGGAAATTAATCACAATAGTATCAGTTTCATTTTTAATAGGTATATCCTCTACCCATTTGTTAAAATAGTCTGTAGCAGTTAGAATCCATCTATGTCGATTACTTTATTGTGGATGAATCTCTCCTACGAAATCCAACCTCCATTGTAGAAAATGCGCCTGAACCACTAATGGAACAAGAGGGAGTTCTGAAAACTTCTATTTCCCTGCAAATATTTGAAATTGTGTGCAACTTCTAACTCTTGCTCCAACTTCTTTAAAAAGGGTGGGCCATTAGAAACCTGCCATTAAAATTTTGTAAGCTATTGCTCTCCAGGCATAGTGTCCACCATAAAACCCTACATGGAACCGATCTATAATTCCCTTTGTTCATTTTCAGTCAAACAGAGAAGAAGGATATTGAGAGGATCCTTCCAATATAGATTAACATTGATAATACAATATTTCATTGCTTTAAGCTTTAGGGCTTTACACTGCTTCAATTCAAGTTCGGCTAGACATTGAAAATCTCTAAGAAACTGCACAATATCAGAATACCAATCACTGAGAGAGTAGATATTTCTAATCTATATGCATGAGAATGGTTTGATCTGAAGAAGGAGGTTCTTGTGGATTATCTTCTAAATTCTGAGAAGGTTCTTGTGGATTCTCCCATTCTACATTTAAGGAAGGTTCTTGTGGATTCTTCTTAGATGAAAGTTCAGAAATGAAATTTATTCCTAATACTTTGCAATTAGATTCAGCCAGCAATTTGACCAAACCTTGAATTTTCACTAGCTTTGTCGTCTTGATCTCAAGATCAAATTCAAGGATTTTGGCTATCCATCTACCTCTTCTTCCATCAGTATCAGGTTGGGTCAAAACAATTTTGAGAACATGATTAGGGACATAGGCTGTAATGTGTAAATGCAATACATAGGTTCTAAAGTCTTTGAGGGCTTGGATTAAAGCATACTATTGCTTTTCAATAATATAATATTTAAGCTTGACATCCATCATAACTTTACTATAAAGGATATGGGTTGGTCATCACCATTTATATTCTTCTGTAAAAGTACAACTGCTAAGGTTATCTCTAATGCAAAAGAAAATATGCTAAAAGGAGAGGAATAATCATGAATAGCTAATGCGGGGGCTTCAGATATAGCCTTTTTGATCTGATCAAAAGCATATCTGGCATAAACTGTCCATTTCACTTCATTGTTCTTTTTTAACATATCAGTTATATCTTTTACTATCTCTACATAATTAGGGATAAATGTTCTGAGGAAATTAATTTTCCCATCGAAGGTTTGTATCTCCTTCTTGTTTCTAGACAAAGACATAGTTTGAATAGATGAAAATCTCTTTCGATCAATGACAACTCCTTCCTTGGAGATAATATTCCCTAGTAATTTCCCTTCCTTTACAACAAATAAATATTTCTTTGGATTTATGGATATGCCATATTATCTGTAGCTGTCAAAAACCTTACTCAAGTGTTTTAAATGATTTTCATCAGAATCAGAGAAAACAATTAAATCATCTAGATAAATGACAACAAATTCAGATGTCTTACCAACAAATGCTAGATCCATGGCTCTCTGGAAAGCGGCTCAAGTGTTTTTCACTCCATATGGCATCTTTGCATACATGAACGTTCTCCAGGGAGTAGTAAAAGCAATTTTTTCTTGGTCATATTAACTCACCATAATCTGGTTGTAACCAAAAAATCCATCTAGCATAGCATAGAAATCCTCTTTGCACTTGAAACTTTCTGAAGTAGATGATCCATTTTGGGCAATGTATAGTTATTCTTTAATGATGACTTGTTCATATTTTGGAAGTCTACAAAGAACCTAATTTCACCATTTTTCTTTTTGACATGAATTAGGTTAGCCACCCAGTTAGAATAACTCAAAGTTACTATGATATGAGCATCAAGCAACTTTTTAATTTCTTTCTCAATGGTTAGAAGAAGTATGGGATTGATTCTTCTTAATTTTTGTTGGAAGGGTTTTTCTTTTGGTTTTAAAGGAATTTTATGATCCATCAAAGATGTAGCATAAGTTTTTAATTCATTATAAGATGAGGAAAAAACATCTTTGTAATTTTTAAGAATATTCAAGTATTTGTTTTTAACATCCAAAGGCAAAAATGATGATAATTTAACATTTTTCACTTCATCTAAAGTCCCAATATTGCACTCTTCAATTTCTTCTTCAGGCGAATTAGACAAGGGGTTCTTGGAGACATCATTATTATCAAATAGCTTTTCCAATGGAACTAATCCTTTGGGAATAAAATTATTAGATAAATGAATGATATCATGATCAAGAATTTTAGGGCCAAATGAAGTTTCTGAGCTTTGTTGATTTGATTCTTGGACATATTTTCGATCTTCTTCAATTTGCATATTTGAAAATTCATCAATGACTTGAAGAAAAGATTTTAATTATTCATCATCCTCAAAAATCTTCCAGTGTTTAAGGTTATCAAGAATTGATGGTCTGTACTCGACTTGAATATGATATTCCAATAATAATGGCTCAGGGATTTTGAAAGAGCTTGCTGAAACAACAAGTGAATAAGCATGGATATTCTCATCCTTGGGTATAGAAATTATGTTAAATCCTTGAAAGAATTTTCAATTGTATCCCAAACTTCATTTCTATAAGATCTAAGTCTTGGGTGCTTTGTTTGACATAGGTTTCTAACCTGCTTCACTATTAGCTTAGAATCAGAAAAAATACTCAAGTTTTGAACCTTTAGATTCTTAGCTAGTTCAAGACCAAGAAGAAAAGCCTCATACTCAACCACATTATTGGTGACTTCAAATTCAAGTTTACATGAATGAGTAATATTTTCTTTATTTGGTGAGATTAAAACAATCCCTTCTCCTGCTCCTTCCTTTGAGCAAGAGCCATCAAAATAAAGTTTCCAAATATTTGATTTTACAATTTTAGGTTTGGAAATTGTATTTTTGATGGCAAGTTGAGTGCTTGATGAATTTTGTAATGAAAATTGAAAGCAACCAAAATCTTGATCTATTGCATAGATGGGGTGATTTTTTGCTTGATAAGACCTGCAAACAGTATGGAGGAACCTAACTTCCCTATATAACCTTAAATGTTCACCTCCATAGGCTGGAATAGTAGCAAAAGACATGTCCATCTGAAGTGATCCTCCAAGTTTAGCACAACATGATCTAGATAGAAGCATACCAAATTTGGCAGGAATATCAATGAAAACTATGTCTAAAACTATACTCTTAACAGGTAGTTGGGCTAAGGTCACAACTAGTCTTTGATCAGTCCTAGGCATGATACTTTCTTTGAATCAAAGGTGTATAGGTCATGATAGGAACGAGTAAATTCTAACTGGAGCTGGTCCATAATTACCTTTAGCATAAGGTTATGAGAAGCTCCAGAGTCCAACGTGTATTTATATAAGAGAAAAGCATGGAACTTTAAAGTTACATAAACGGGTGGAACAATCTCATCAATCATATCAGAACTAGGGTTGAAAACTATTGAGGATTTTTCACATTGTAAACTAAAAATATCTCCCTCAACATCTACACTAGAGGATTGTATCCATTTAAACACTTGATTTTTATAGCCAAGGTTCTTGGAAAGTTCAACGAAAGGAATAGGAATATTGACTCTTTCCAATTCTTTTTCAATATTAAAAGATGTCAAAATGGTTTTATTAGATGAAAGGGTTTCAGTAGATGACTCTATGGTTTGAGGTGATGACGTTTGTGTTTGAATAGATTTTATTGAAGGTTCAATTATAGTTGTAGATTTTGGAGGTTTACCTGGGCTTGACCTAGGTATTAGATCATATCTTTTATTTAACTTTGCAATCAAGAATTCAAAGAATTCTTGATATTTAGAAAGTTCAGTATCTCCTTGTTAGGCCCCTATACTACTAGTGTAACCCCTTATTATTATTAGTACAAACCCCTTATTATATTGATGTACCCATGTAGTGCCCATATTGTTACTATTGTGCCCCATAGAAGCCCACTATTGTTATATTTGTGCCCTTACATATTATGTTATGTAGGCTTTGATTATATAATGACCCCTTAGACTCCTATATATTAGAAAAGGAGGTCTTTACATTTGTATCAATCCAAGAATTGTTCATTTATGTAATGAAAGGAGGTTGCCCCCTCGAAGAGGCTGAATTATAAGGCGTTGATCTATCTTTTCTATCTTTTCTTGAGCTGGTTTCATAACATTTGGTATCAGAGCTTTGGATTCTAGGGTTTTTCTGCTCCAAATAGGTCATCGTGGAATTTTTGCTATAAATTTTTTTCTGCAACGTTTCAGAAGTCGGAAAAAAAACCCGTTTGAGAAGACATCACGCTGTAGCTCGGGTCCTAATTTCAGAGCTTGTTGCACTATAATTGCGGAGATATGATCTGAGGAAGTTGGTCTTTTTGAAGACTTCTGAATTACATTCCAAACAGGTGACCTGGGGAAAATCGTCATAACTTTCTCTCTGAGCATCGGATTGAAATTTAGCAAAAAGGGACAGAAAGAGGACAGACTGTAGTTTCTTCTAGATATGTTTTAGAGCCATAGGTCGAAATAGTGACACATGACACTTCATACAAGTTTGCTCTTCTGGAAAGATCTATAATCAAGTCACTGTGGGAGATTTGGCATAACTCTTCATTGGAGAATCCAATTAGGGTCAAGATGGTGGCATTGGAAAGGGGACACAGAGGGCTACTGTAGGTCACAATTTCAGAACTTAAAGATCTGAAAGTACAGAGTTACAGTCGTTTCAAGATCGAGCGCCTAAAATCAAGAAAAAACAAGATGAGGAAGTTTGATGGGAAGGATCCGGTAAATTGGATACTTCAGATGGAGCAATATTTTGATCTACAT
>APFE030150251.1:0-26272 GCA_000404065.3 Pinus taeda | reverse complement strand
TTATTGTTATTAGTACAAACCACTTATTATATTGATGTACCCATGTAGTGCCCATATTGTTACTATTGTGCCCCATAAGAAGCCCACTATTATTATTATTGTGCCCTTACATTATTATTGTTATGTCGGCTCTGGTTATGTTATGACCCCTTAGACTCCTATATATAGAAAGGAGATCTTTTCATTTGTATCATCCAAGAATTGTTCATTTATGTAATGTAAAGGAGGTTGCCCCCTCAAAGAGGCTAAATTCTAAGGCGTTGATCTATCTTTTCTATCTTTTCTTGAGCTGGTTTCATAACACTCCTTGCTATTGTTCAAAAGACTAAGAGGAAGATGTAGGTACTATTTCCATTTGTACTACCGAATGATCAAGATTATTGATATTTTTAGTGATTAAAGGACCTACATCCTGATGTTGTTGATCATCAATCAACAATGGTAAAGAATATTTTGATCAGAACCTGGTCTTTGAAGGATCTGCATTTGAGGAGCTCTTCGAAATTAAGTTTGAGCTTGTGCCTTAACAACAATTTGCTGAATAGTTCTAGGTTGTGAGTGAATTTTATAAATCTTATTGAAAAGGTTTCTAAGTAAAGATGTAATTTCATCAATTTTTGGATCTTCAAGTTTGGATTTGGAAGAATATGAATCATCAATCCTAGATTTTAATTTTATTTCTTCTTTTTCTACTTTAGATTTAAGTTTGATAGAAGCAAACCTATTAGCTTCAACCTCTATAACATTTGTCTGCATATCTTCTAATGTATTGGACACTCTTTCTCTTAACATGACCGCAAAGTCATCTTCGAATGCTTTGGAAAATCTAACTTTTGTAGTTGCTAATGGTGGCTTAGAATCAACATGCATTTTATGATAGAGTTTACTAAATCTCTTGATAAATTCAGCCACTAGTTCACCATGGTTTCTCTTCAATTATTTAAATTCAGTGTGAAAGTAGACATGATCCTTATTTAACCCCCATTGATTCTTAAAGATTGTTATGAGCTAATTTTCTAAACTAGATCCTAACATTTCCTTTTAAGGATTGCACAAATAATCTCATATAAACATTTTCATGTTATATGTTCATATTATCAACAAAATATAGGAAACAAACTACATGATCTTCTGCTGAAGGACCAGTTTCACCATTGAATCCTGGTAACTACTTGAGATATCCATCAAGAAAATTTACCAATTTTTGAGGAAAACTAAAGCAACATATATTTCTTGTACAATGGGTTGAAAAGCCATAGTGGAAGGTGGAGTCTAGGGTGATTGAGTAGATGATGAAGAGGACGAGGAACATGATGAAGGTGAAGGTGAAGAAGCATAATTGGTAGGGTTATCAGTGTGTGGAGGAGAGAAAGAAGGAGGAGACCTCCTTGAAGATTTCAAATGGGTTTTAATAACCAACTTATGAACTCTTGATGGAAAGTCTTCCTTATTTTCAAACAAAGGATTTGAATAGACAGAGAATGTTTCCTCAAGATTAGAGGAAGTTGATGGAACATAATAAGGAGTTGGAGAGATGAAATTTGTAGGCTTGAATTCAGGTAAATGTAAAGCAAATTCTTCCTCAAATGCGGGTGATTTTATAGGAATGGATGGCACTTGATATGACTCAAGTGACTGGAATAGAAAGGCTGATGGAGGATCTACTTATTTTGAATAGAGTTCAGAAACCCTAGGAGGTAGTTCAGTCCAATAAGGATTAGATGGAACAAATGAAAAAGGATATACTGATGATATATCTTTAGAGTGTAATGCTGAAGAAGAATAAGAGGTTTGATGTCTTCTCCTTAAAGAGGCTCCCCTAATAAGTCTATCTGAATATGGTAGAAGGTTAACGATCTCAGAATCAGAGCGTGATCTAGTATCCTTAAAAGGAGCCAACTTGAAACAATGGAATCGCTAGGTGATCGTTTTTGACATATATATAATCCTTTAAAGGAAAAGGGAAGAATCATTGCCCCAGGGAACATAAAAATTTCAATCCTTCGCTCCTGACAATGGCGCTAGTTTGATGTTCTTTGAGATAACTCTAGGTCAATTATTTATGCCAAATCATCTATAATTTTTTGTTGTTTTGAATGGTTGGATAACTAGTGAAAAATTTATAAACAAGTGCTTCAAACTTAGAACGTGAAGAAGTATAATTCAAACTGAATACTTAATCAATTATCAGAGGGAATTAAGAAAACAATGTTTTCTTAATCAAAAAAATATAATTAAACTGTTTAGAAATATCTGTTAGATACCTATACCAATAGGTTTCATGTTTCATGATTGGATATCAAAGGTCCAAATATGTTCAGCTTTGACAAATGCAAAGATCTCATATTTCCCTGAGAAGGCAATGTCTGTATCAGTTTTGATAAGAACTCAATTTTGATGGCTGGTCCAACAGTCTAATCTGGATCATGCCATGTTTTCAATTTCCATGTTGTAGAATAGAGAATGATATCTGTCCAAACTGTTTAATCTTGGCAGATCAGTAGCTAGGTAGAGAAACTTAAGGTTCCCAACTGCTAAATCTGGGACCTTGGAAGAAATAAGGGTAGCATTAGATAGTGAATGGAAGCAAAAAAGCCAATGAAAAGAAAAGGCATTCAAAGGGTTTGCAAGTCCAAGTGCACCCTCCAAGAAGGAACAAAAAATGCTAGGAGAAGTAATGGGGTAGGTAGATGGGGTTGCAGAAATGGTGCCTCTTTCAAGATCAAGTTGCTGAAACATATACAGAAGGAGCAACATACTGGAGCAGGACTAATTTCCTTGTTTTCATTTGTTTTTCACTCATTACTAACACCCTTTCCCAAGATGCACAGAGCACAGAAATTTATGTCTTTGTAATACTCTTATGGCTTTTAGAAGCCACATTTCTTGTGTAAAGTCTCTTCATTTTCATCAACTCCTAATTACAAGTTACTTTCAGAGAAATCTTTGTTGAATCAGCCCTCACTCATCTGTTTCCTCCATATTAACAGCTAACTCTACTATCTAGCTCCCTATACCCCTCTATCCATATTATTATAAACACCATGGTGTATAAACCCCACAATGCTTAAATATCCCCCCCCTGGCACTATAGCCATACCATTTTCTCCCTGGGACTTGAATTGACACCTGGTCAAGGTCAAGAACCCAAGACTCACCCTTTGCACCACCTCAGACCACTCTCCATTCCCAAAATGCCATTTTTCCTTAAAAAACCCTCAAAAAACCCTCAAAACCTTGAAAAACCCAAAAAAATCACCAAAGGGGCGGAAAACAGTGAAAAATTACCCTCCCCGCGCTTTATCCTAAGGTCGGGGGTCATTTTCCCTTTATATTTTATAAAATACAGTTTGCCCCTTCTTTATGTAAGTTGCGCTTTACAAATGATTTTAGCCCAAAAACATAAAAACCCACAAAAAACCATTAAACCTAAAGTTCCCGGCGCATTATTAAACTGAATATTTTAATCGCCGGGCGGGCCCCTTCCAAACTTGCACGACCAGTCGGAGGACCCGCCAGCCGTCCGATCTCCGCTGGCCAAGATCTAAAAGTGGGCGGTCAATGTCATGACCCGAAGTAATCGACCGATAACGTCCGGGGAGGGTGGTTTTTGGCCCGTACAGGGACGCGTGGCGGGCGCGGAGGCTGTTCGGAGCCCCTTCCCCGATACCACCTTGGCCCCAAAAGCGGTGCGGGGAACCCGCTTACCACCTTTCAGCTTACCGCCTGCCACCACCACGTCACCCTGACGTCACTTCACGACCGCCCGCTCCTGCGCCCTGTCATCCTCCACGCTGTATTGCCACTGCATCATCCTGCCACCGTGTCCCGCCACCCTGGCCAGCATGTCAGCGCCACGTCATCACTGCACGGCGGGCCCACCATGACGTCATGCTGACGTCACCAGCAGAAAAGCGCCAATCGTGTTATTTTACCAAAATTAACGTTATAACCGGCGAAATAGGCCGTTTTGTGTCATTTTCATTTGATTAAGAAAGAGAGCCGTTAAAACGACCAGCTGGTGCGAAATTTGACCCCGGCAGCCAATTTGAAGAATCCAACCGTTCAAAAGTTCAGAAACACGGTGCCAAGCGACCACAGCTCAGCTCGCAAAAGCCCAAGCCGGGTTATCCAGGTATTTAGCCAGTTTCCCCATTTCGCCCTTGTTTTCTCAATTCTCTGTAAATCTGCCTATTAACTCCATAAAGGCCTTCAAATTCTGCTGCTCCCTAGCACACTAAGCCTGTCAAGAAACCCGCAGCACCTTGAAACCACAACTCAGCCAAACAGTGCTCGTTTCGAGGGCTGAAACCCCGAAAAAACCTTCCCAAGGTGCACGGCATTGTTCCCTTTTGCCGAGTACAGTCCAACTGATGCTCCAAACAGACAAACCTGAGGAAGCCCTGTAAAAATTCTCATTGGCCAATCACATTCTGTGAATTTTACAAAAGAGAGTATAATTCAACTTACTAATTTCCTCTGCAAAGGAAGAACTCACTGTATTAACAGCTGAGTCAAAGTCGGAAAGACTTCATTGCATAATTGAACTATTCTTCCACAAACCAGCTCCTACCATGGCTTCCCCTGCAACTTCATCCATCAGTGTGGCCTCACAGAGTCAGACAAGCAAACAGCTGGAAGCCCAGACACTAGTTGATAAAGATAGTCTCATTGGAGATTTTGAAGGGAGCAGGGATTTTTTACAAACTTTCAGTAGACTAAGAGAAGACCACAAGAATGGACATAGCACGCATGGAGTCTGGGAGTCAAACCTGCCTTACTACTGTCTCCCAGCTGTGAATGTTTTCCCAGAAATCATTCACCTCTGTGCCAATCATTATGATGCAGAGCACAGAGCCATCAGCACGTCATCAGGAAGGATCCTTTTTCATATCAACGCTGAGACCATCAACAAAATGCTACACTTTGATCAAACAGAATTGCTCATCCCATTCTCCATGGACCAGTTGATGGACGCTGGTAACAACTTGACCAATGAAGAACTACAGAGAATCAGCAGAGACTTCATGAGGCCCGAAAGTCAGACCTCAGAACCCCCTCCTTATCACTATGATCAATTTAGTGAGGTGGGCAGGCTATTACTGGACATGATAGCCTATGTATTGGGGTATCAGAACAGTGAACAGGTGGACAAAGGCATGCTGGCAATGCTTTCTGTATACAGCCCACATAAACCCCCTACCAAAAAATACAACTTTGCCAAATTCATTGCAAACAAGATTCATGCTCAGCTGACCAAATTGGATAGACAGGGGGTCTTCAGGTACTCAGGCTACCTTTACCACATGTTTATGTACTATCATTCTGAAGCCTTCCCATGCCATATCAGAAAGCTGGATCAAACAGGAGAGAGAAGATCTGTTATCTTCTGGACCTCAGTCTATCACAACGTAACAATTTCACCATATACCTTTTGTGAATTTGTTGACCAATTTGTCTATCCACTCTGCTGCATGATAATGAAGACCCCACCTCCCAGAGTGTCTAGTGAAATCAAGAAAGCTCTGCAGCTTTCCAAGAAAAACAAGATAGGTGACTGGTACCTATATGAGCACCATACAGTCTTCAGGATTTATGGATGTGAAGTCTGCCCATATAGGCTCCCAAAGTATGTGCCAATGAGGTTGTTTGCACTAGAATACTATAGGCAATTGGTACAATCAGACCTCACCCACTTCCATGAAGCCAAGAAAAAGGCTCACCTCAGCTTCAAGAGTGAAATGGGCCCCTTCATTATGAATAGGAAGGAAGGGTGGGAGGAGGCAGACCTGATCCTGAAAAACAAGTACAAGCTCTCCTATAGCTTTCGATGGGTCCCTTATGACCCTCAAGGAGTCATCTCGACCAGAAGAACCAAGTATAGGCTCCATGGCATCAAGCATTGCCAATACCCTCATATAGAACAATATGCCAATCTGCTAGAATGGCAACCAGATACTCTAGCTGAGAGTTTGACTGAGGAGGAGAAAATGCTTAGGAATGTAAAGGAGCTTGAAAAGACTATTGACCTTGATTATGTGCAGCAGGTACCCTTATTTTTGCCTTACACACTAGGACAAGGGACATCATCAAAAACAATTGTACTTCAAGCACCTTCAACTTCTAAATCAGCCATGGACAAAGGTAAGAGCATAATAGGGGCAGAGGATAGGCAACAGGAACAGCAAACTGAGCAACAGGCTCAACAAGAGGCAGGGCAACAGAAACAGAAAGAAACACACAAGGGGCAGGAAGAGGGAACAGAGCAGGAGGCCCAACAAAAAACAGAACAAGAGGCCAAAATGGAAACAGATCCGCAATCAGGCCAGCAGCAAGAACAGGTGGAAAAGCCACAAAATGGGCTGCCAAAGACCTCTTCTCTCCTAACTCCACCCCCACAAACGCAGCAGTCCAGTGCCCCAGTACTACAGACTCCGGCACATGAAGAAAGGGGAACTAAAAGGCACAGAGAAGACTCCACCCCTCTCAGTGGACCTTCAGACCAGCCAGAGGCAAAAAGACAAAGGGCAGACTCCCCGGAAATAGAAGACATCACTGATGATGTCTTAGACACTGAAAAGGACAAAGAGAGCAGCCAACAAACAGGAACAAGCTCCTTCCAGCAGGAGTAGAATTTACAGGTCGGTTTGGAGGTGGCCTCACAATCCCAACAGAGCAAGAAGCCCAAAAGCACCAAGGCTTCTTTCATAGAACTCAAGGCTCAGAATGAGCTATTGAGGCAGGAGGTGTACAAACAGTTTATAGACGCTACACCTACCATGCAGGAAAGGCTGATGTCAGTATACGACATCAAACAAGAAAAGATGATATTTAGCCATTTCAAACCCAAGGTGTCGCAGCCTAAAAGTGCTGCAGATTATACCAAGACAAGGGTGGAGGTCCTGGCCAGCAACATACATCCAATGGACCAAATTGAACTCCACAAACAGGCTGGAGAAATGGTGTATGCCACCCTTGTGGAGAAGGCCACATTGGCCTATGAGCTGAAGGAAGCACTGAAGAACACTAATACTCAGCTAGATGTGGAAAGACTGTCTTCCAAGGCCAAAGACACCAGAATAAAAACCCTTGAGGACATCATTGTTGATACAGGGTACGATCCTAATGACCCAACAGGGGTCAAAGCACTTATGAAGAAAAAGGATGATGACCTCAAGGCACTGAAGAAGAGGTTAAAGCTGCCACCAACTGAACATCCTCAAACGGCAGAGCTTCTGGAGCAGAAAAAGATGGAGGATCAGCTAGACCTCCTGTTACAACAGGATCAAAGGATCAGGGAGTTGGAGACTCAACTGGAGGGAGCACTACAAGAAAAACAGGGAGAATCTACGTCCCAAACAGTTCCTCCAACAACAACTGCTCCAACAACAACTGCTCCAATAACAACAGCTCCAACAACAACAGCTCCAACAACAACAGATCAACAAGACAGCCCCTCAATAGAAGACATAACTAAGGCCGTCAAACAAATGGAGCTCCAGGCAGATGAGATCAAGAAAGCCAAGGAAAAATTGGCAGAGCTGGAGGCAAAATATGACAAATCTAAGCAGACAGTGGCCGAGCAAGGCAGAGAGATGAAAACCTTGACAGCCAGGATAAAGGCTTTGGAGAAAGAATTGAACCTAGAAACAGCCCTGGCCGAAATAAAGAGAATTATATGGGCCAAAATAAGCAAGTCCATCACCCAGCAATGGAAATCCATAAAGACCATCCATCAGCAGATGGAACTCCTAAGGCAAGCTAGGGTGGACATTGATAGGGCTAAAGCTGTGTTAGGTGACAGGCCAGATCAGGCCAATAGAATAGTTGATTACCTAAACAGACATGAGGAGGAGGAATTAGCTGCCATGGGTATTCCGAATAGGACAGAAGCAGTCCTCCATGCCAAAAAGGTACTCACACTCAGAGGCTATGTACAGGCAGTAGAGAGAAAATGCTTTGATATCACAAAGGATGTGGAGGAGTTCAGGGCCAAACTAGTAGAGCTGCAAGCAAGAGGCCTGCCCAGTCTGTTGAGCAGTCAAGGTAAATTGGTTACCCTCGATCAGTTTGTCAATAGAATGGAGACTTACATGGAAAATCAGATCACTGCATCAGGCAGTTCATCTGAACAGAAAGGGCCTCCTTCAGGGCAAGATTTGTATAATAAATTGGGAGGCCTGTTCTTCATTGAAAATGAGGTCAATCACCTCTTTGAAACTCCTCCCAATTTCTTCAAGTATACAGAGGCTGATGAGACTCTCATCAAAATCAGAAGACATCAGATGCCCAAAGAAGACTGGTGGCAATCCATGCTCAGAATTCTGCCACGTTAGCTTCAGTCATTCGGTTATCAAAAGGCCAAGTCAAAAGCAGTCATAAGGCCACATACTTTTAAAGCAGATAATATAAGTAAGGGCTCAGATGACTTAGAACAGAAATCAGTTGTTAAAGACAACATGGAAACGAAGATAAATATTTTCCTCATCCCTCAAGATGACTCTGCTCAAAAAACATTTCTGTGAAATTCAGCATGCAGACAAAGGCTTGTTCCCGTAATGGAATTCATGATTTGTATAAGTTTCCGTATGGAAGGATCAAGACTAAATAAAATATTTGAGAAGGATGGAAGATACAGGACAGTATAATGATAAAGCAAGCAGTTAAGACACTTAAAGACAAATTCAGCCGAAGGACCATGACAGCTCACCAAGAGGACAAATAGCTGCACACAAGGCTACTCAGCAGTTAATTCAAAGCATTCAACCGACTTCAACTAACTCCAGAAAGCTCCAGATGTCAAAATTTCTCTGACGGCAGTTAATAGCTTTTATAGCTCATTAAAGATTGTAATAACTTCTCATCTACTTTCTCTGTCCCAATGTAAGAGATATTTTTCCACTCAAATGACTCATATCTGAGATATTTTGTAAACAAACTTCTATATATTTCCCCTCATTTTGATCAAGGGGGGTTGGACTCCGGATGTAAGAACTTCTTCTGAGAAATTCTCTGTGAACTCTATTATTGTAATACTTTGCAGACAGGTTAATACAAAAGCAGTGGGATTTCTTCAATGATGTGTTGTCTCTTGGTCTCTTGATGGATGTGGATCAAAAGTGCAGGATTCTTGATCATTACATGACTCAATAAGTTTTCTTATGGCTCCTTACTTCACATAAGTTTCCCGTTATTTCATATGGTTCTCATGTTTTCTGTAGGTTCAAACTCTAGATAGTACAGAAAAAGGATATCCTCAGGATTTAGTTAATCACTACCCTGGGCTCAATCTGAACTGTCTTATATGTTTTCTTCCTGTTAAGTAAGGTTTTAAATCGTAATTCTTAAATGCTACCTTTAAAATCATACCATCACTGTGTTTGTTGTTTAAGAATTCAAGTGATTGCTCTTAGGTAACAAGCATCTTTCACCAAAATACAGCATAAGTGATGAAATCTTAACTGCTCATTGCTAGTCGTATTCATCTCATCTTAAATAACCACAGTTTGTTTCATGAAATGCACACAGGCCCTATACTCTTTCCTCCTCACCTAAATCAAGATTTCAAGAGAAGACAGTCTCAGACCCCATTGCCCAATGGATTAAATCTTCCCTGCTGATATACTCTAAAGGAAATCAGAAGCATCCTCCCAACCAAACACACGAAACAACCAAAAATCTTCCCAATAACTAGCCTAAAACTCTCACTGAAAGCAGTGACAAATATAATAGAGAGAGCCCTCTCTGACTGCATCTAGGCTAGAAGCTGCAGCCCAAAGACTGGTTAGTGGTTACCCCGACCGTATTCTCTTGGGAGTCAAAGAGAACAACCTGGGTGTTAACAAGGAGAACAACCAATGGAAGGAAACAATGAAGGACTCTTTGGTGGAGGACAGGTAGGAGGAGAGGGAAGAGGTAAGAATTCTCTCTCCACCTTGGGATTTCCTATTAGGGATCTTCCCAGAGGGGTAACTCCCTAAAGAATATCCCACTCTCAGCCTTACCTAACTTCAATGGTTTATATTCTGAAGATCCTGATGAGTTTCTTTTTGAGTTTGATATATTGTCTAAAAGTGATGATTATATTACTAATGCTAAGAAATTGAAGCTATTTCCAGAAACACTAAAAGGAAATGCACTAAGATGGTTTATGAGTCTGGTAGGTCATGTAAGCACAACATGGGAACAAATGAAGGAGAAGTTTTTGACCAAATATCGAGACTACTGTCGGACGAGAGAAAAAAGGGAGGAGCTATTTAAAATGGTCCAAAAGGAGGATGAAAATCTGGAGGACTTTGTGGAAAGACTACAATACAATCTGCAGAGATCCGATCATCCCAATGTAAGTAAAGATATTCTTAAAACAACATTATTGAAAGGGGTAAGGGATGATTGTTTAGACATGCTAAATATTCTTGGTAAAGGGGGCATATCTAAAGAATCATATGATGAAATTGTTAACCTCTACAAGAGATTTTCAAAAGGAGCTGCAAATAGATCAAAAAGTAGGGATAATACATATTCAAGAGTCCAAAAATCAGCTAGTGGAGGAGCAATAAGAGCTGAAATAGGTAATCTACTTGAGGAATTAAAAACTGAAATGTTAAGTTCTTTTGCTTCACAGATTGATGCCTTGCAGGTTAAGAAGAAACAAGTAGAGGCAAAAGCTACTTTGGCTATCTTCTATCCCAAATGTAGAGATAAACATCCACTAAGGGAATGCCCATTGGACAAGGTACCAATTTTGCACCATTTGTGAGAAGGATCATGAAACTCAACAATGCCCTTCTTTACTAGGAATAAAAGCAACATTGCAACCAACTAAAGAGGAAGCTAAAGAAGTTTATTTGCTAACACAGAGAAGGCAATGGCAATCACGAGGACAAGGTATGAATGCTAATATGCCATTTACATCCTCTAATCGTTGGAATAATTATCCTTCTTTTAATCAAACAAACTACCCACCCTTCAACCAAATGCAATACCTACCCTTTAATCAAATGAATTTCCCACCCATGCAACAAACAAACCCTCCCTTTATAGACCCTGCAATGTGGACTCCTTGGCCTTCACAACAATCTTATTTTAATCAATGGAACCCAAACTGAAGAGCTCAACCAATCCCGTTCCCAACCTAATTTCCTCAGTTTTAGCAACCACTCCCTCTACCATCAGGTGCTCCACCAAATAATCAGACAATAAGACCCCAGCTACCTGTACAACCAAACCCTAACCATAATAATAATAAAGTTGTGCAAGTCATCGATATTCAGAACCATCCTATGCCTCCTGTTTTCTGTACATAGTGTAATGACATTCATTTATGATCTGGGAGAATAGGTGAGCCTATTATTGATGATATTACCTCTTCTAACTCTGACAAAGAAGAGACAGAGAAAAATAGTTTACCTAATAAGGGTGTTGAAATAGCAGAGCCACCCTCTAATAAAGGTTCTGAAACAACGGAGCCACCCTCTAATAAAGGTTCTGAAACAGTAGAGCCACCGTTTCCTGAGCATTTAGCTCTGACTAAGACACCTGAGCTGAATGCCTTTAATCTTCTGGGGGAATTACAGAATCTTTATGTCAAAATTCCGCTCTTACAAGTGCTCAAAGATGTACCAATTTATGCCAGAACTATTAGAGACATTTGTAGTAAGAAACATGGTAGGAAAGTTAAGGATCCCCTTATATTTCATGTTATGGGTTATTTGTCTTCTTTAATGTCCAGAAAAACTCCTCCTGTTAAATATGGTGATCCCGTCCATCCTATGGTTATAGTATAGATTGGAAAAACTAGTATTTCATGAGTTTTGGTAGATCTAGGTGCCACTATAAATATTATGACCCTGGAAACCTCACAACTATTACAAATGAAGAATGTAATCAGAGAGACACCAACTATCCTGGAGTTAGCTGACCATTCCACAATCAAACCAGAAGGAGTTATTGAGGACATGATCATTTCAGTTGAATCATGGAATTACCAAGCTGACTTTGTCGTACTATGGACTAAAACAAAGTTGGGGGGACATCCTTTAATTTTGGGAAGACCCTGGCTAGCTACAGCTGATGCTTTTATCAGCAGTAAATCAGGTTCAATGAAAATTTCTAATGGATGTGAAACCAAGTAGTTTACCCTTTATCCTCATGCCACACCTATGATTAATAATGATGATTCTGTATGGTTGGATTATGATGATAATGCTACTCAACCCATTTTGACTATCGGACAAGCTTTAACTCTTAAAGATACCACGGAGGATGAAGTAATTAGTAATTTTATTTTTGAATTCGAACCCTCCTCGGTCACATCTGAAACATATAACCAGTTGACTGCAATTTTGGAACCTAAAACCCAGGAAGAGCTTAAATCTGAAAATCTACCTCAAACATCAACTACTATCTCCTCTAAAAGCATAACAGTAGAAATCAAGCTTGACAAAACATTGAACATAAACCCCAACTTATCAGATGCTGAAACACAATAACTAATAAAGTTACTTCGTGAAAATAAGGAATCATTCGCATGGGAATATACAAATATGAAGGGAATCTCTCCTGAATTATGTACTCATCATATCTATATCAAGGAAGGGTATCGACCAGTCTGTCAACCCCAGCGGCGAATGAATCCCAATTCGAGGGAAATTGTTAAAGAAGAACTTCAAAAATTGCTTAATGCTGGGTTTATATACCCCATATTTGATAGTGAATGGGTTTCTCCATTGGTCATAGTACCTAAGAAAAATGGGAAATGGAGAGTATGTGTAGATTATACAGCCTTAAACAAAGCCACTCAAAAAGATCATTTCCCCTTGCCATTCATTGATCAGGTTCTAGACAATTTGCTAGGGAAGAGATTCTTTTCCTTTTTAGATGGTTTTAGTGGATATAACCAAACCAAAATTGCACCCCAAGACCAAGACAAGACCACCTTTACTAGTCCCTGGAGAACTTTTGCTTATAGCGTTCTCCCATTTGGACTATGTAATGCTCCAGCAACGTTTCAAAGAGCAGTGATAGGAATCTTTTCTGATATGCTTAATGACTCTATGGAGATATTTATGGATGACTTTACCCCTTATGGTGTGACTTTTGAATATGCATTACAAAACCTTGAGAAAGTACTTAAACGTTGTGTACAAGCTCACCTTTCCCTGAGTATTGAAAAATGTCATATGATGATGAAGGAAGGAATTGTACTTGGACACTTTATTTCATTTCAAGGGATTCAAGTAGATCCATCCAAGGTACATGTAATTCAGACCCTTCCTATCCCTAGAACACAAACTGATGTAAGAAGTTTTTTAGGACATGTTGGATACTACAGAAGATTTATCAAAAAAAAATCTAAAATAGTTTCTCCTTTGTTTGTGTTACTTATGAAAAATTCTAAATTTAAGTGGACTGATCTTTTCCAGAAAGCATTTGATCAACTCAAGCATCAGTTGTCTACAACTCCTATTCTAAGGGGACCTGATTAAGAACTTCCTTTTCATATATCCTCTGATGCTTCAGATACTGCAATTGGATCTATCTTGGGACAAGAGGAAAACCATCTTCCTTATGCTATCTATCTCATTAGTAAGAACATGACCCTTGCTGAACTTAATTACACAGTTACTGAAAAGGAATTTTTAGCAGTCATTTATACTATTAATAAATTTTGACATTACATTATTGGTTACCCTACTTTTGTTCATACTGACCACTCGGGTATTAAGTATTTAATGAACAAATATGTCACAAATGCTCGAGTTACTAGGTGGTTGTTGTTATTATAATAATTTGATATTACAATTGTAGATCGACTAGGTAAAGAAAATGTAGTTGTTGATTTACTTTCTCGGATAAAGGTCGATGATAATACTCCAGTAGATGATTCCTTTCTTGATGAGTATTTATTTGTAGTATCTGCTCACTCACCTTGGTATGCAGACATTGCCAATTATCTGGTTGTAGGGAAGTTACCATCACACCTATCACATAGGGAGAAAAGAAAGATCATTCAACAAAGTGCTCAGTATAGCTAGATAAGTGGGTGTCTTTTCCATATAGAACTTGATCATGAGATCCAAAGATGCATTAGAGAAGATGAGGTTTATGATCTATTGAAGGCTTGTCATGATGGTCCTTGCAGAGGGCATTTTGCTGATAATAGAACAACACATAAAATTCTCATAATGGGTTATTATTTTCCATCACTCTTCAAGGATGCGAATAAATATGTTCAGGCTTGCGATAGCTGCTAGAGAATGGGTCAACCTAATCATAGAGATGATATGCCATTGAATCCCTAAGTAATACTTGAACCCTTTGAAAGATGGGCACTAGACTTTATAGGACCCATCAATCCTCCATCCAGTCAAAGAGTTTACATATTGGTTTGTATAGATTATATGAATAAATGGGTGGAAGCTAAGGCACTCATTAGAGCTAATGAAGAATATATTTTAACCTTTCTATTTGAAGAAATCTTTTTTAGATTTGGAGTGCCTAGAGAACTAGTTATAGATGGAGGACCTCCTTTCAACTCTCATGGATTTAAAGCCACGCTTCAAAAATATCATATTCATCATAAAATGACTACACCTTACAACCCCCAAGCCAATGGACAGGTGGAAAGTACAAACAAACTCATAGAAGGAATTTTAACAAAAATAGTGAAGGAAAATAGGAAGGATTGGTCTCAAAGGCTTCCTGGAGTATTATGGGCTTACAGAACTACCTAGAGGAACACTACAGGATTTGCTCCCTATGAATTGGTTTATGGTAAAAGTGTTGTTTTTCCTGTAGAATTTGAGATTAAAACCTTAAGAACTACTTTAGTTGTTAACCTTAATTTGACTGATGCACAGACAACTAGGTTGCAGTAGCTTCAGGAATTGGATGAAAAGAGGTTAGATGCCATCCATCAAACAACTATGATTCAACAACAAAGAACTAGGTGGCATGATAAAAATATTAAGCATAAGCAGTTCCAAAAAGGTAATTGGGCTTTATTGTACAATTCACGGTTTGAACATTTTCAAGGGAAAGTATGAACAAGATGGCTAGGACCTTACGAAATAGACACTTTTTTTCCTAATGGAACAGTAAGGTTCCTAACCATTGATGATTCTAGAACACCATTACTAGAAAAGGGTAGCCGCTTCGTCTATACCAACAACCTATTTCTAAAGAGGATTTTAAGGCCACCTGCATGGTAGATTCACATTATATCTTTCTGGGGGAGCCTACTGCCCCTCATTGCATTTAATTTTTGCATTTAATTTTTTTAGTATTAGATTAGATTTCTTAACTAATAATCCATGTCAAGGGTTGGCATGTTACAATTGATTATTTTGCAGATATCAAATGTAGGAGAGGCTGGTTGAAAAGAACAATCTTACTGCAAGCAGATTTAAGCTTCATTTTGTGAAGCATTGTCATCTCATTCCAATTCACAATTCATTCCCCCATTTCGATTATTTTTCCCTTTTTCCCTTCCTATGTCCCCCATTATTTTTCAGCAACATCTTTCCTATTTTTATCATTAATGAAATAAGTATTTTTCAACAACATTTTCTCTATTTTTCCCATTTACAACAACATTTTTCTTTACTTTCCCCATTGCTGAAACACCATCTTCCATCCATTTTCTCGTTGCTGAAACACCAACCTTTCTTGCTGAAACACCAACTTTTACCCATCATCCCCGTTGTTGAAACACCATTTCTTCTCAAGGAATTATCATACATTACTTTCCATGGTGAGAATCACCTCTTGCATTAGTCTTATAACTATGTTCTTTCACTACCTTCTCCTATGATTATACAGGCCTTTCATATAACTACCCTCATATTTCAAAACCCTCTTCCATAACCATTGATGATCTATTAGCAACATATACTATATTTTCCAAATATCAATCAAAGGTAAACATGAGGTATGTGCTTATTATGTGTAAATATTATTAAACTATAGTTAAATGAGAAGATTATGACATTATTACCATGATCCCCATACATTTAAACTCATTATTTCAGTCGTAGTTGGGGGGAATACCAAAATCACATGCCATCATTTCACAACACCCCAATCACCATCGTTTTTTACCCACGATTACGTCTTATCACCCCGTCTCTGTCCTATTATTCCATGATCTCACTTGCAAAATTTACTCTGTCTGGGGCACAGTAACTTGGTTTGTCACTGTGCATTTTACTGAAGCTAGTAACTATGGGAGGACCTGTTATTCGACATGAGCCCGAATCCATAGCTTTATTAGAATAAAACCCAGAGGTATACCAAATTTTTCAACGAGTAGGCTGGGTAGATTATTTTCAAAGGCTTCAGGGATTTGATCCACAGCAAGTCCTTGAATTTGCACGTAATCTACAAGATGGATACTCTACTGGTCAAGGAGTTCGAATTCCAGTCTCAGAGTATGATATAGCACAGGTTTCAGGCTTACCGGCCACTGGCACTCGATGGTTTAGTCGTAAAAAACCTACTCACAAAAGGAAAACTACTGCTCTCCCTGCCTTTCTACCTTAAAGATGAATGAGGACATCTACTGAAGCAGCAACTATTGCTACCATCCCAAATTCCCCACATATTAGCCTAAAACCCCATACCCCACCACAGTCCCAAATCCCTAAATCTTTACCTGTCCACCCTCAGGCACTGAAATGCAAGACGCCCGGGATTTTGTGACATCGTTTCTTTCAGAAAATGTAGCTACCACACAAGAACCAGCTACTGATTCAGCAGATGACACACAAAAACCAGTTGTTGATCCACCAAATTTAGATACCCAAGATGTTGTAAAACATGTAGCTGCCCCACAAGAACCAGCTACTGATTCAGTAGCTGCCACACAAGAACCACCTGCTAATGAATAGAAAATAGACGACCAAGATGTAGCTGCCCCACAAGAACCAGTTACTGATTCAATAGTTGCCACACAAGAACCACCTAGTGATGAACATAAAATAGACGACCAAGATGTAGCTACCACACAAGAACCAACTACTGATTCAGTAGTTTCCACACAAGAACCATCTGCTGATATGCAAAATCTGGATGCTCAGGATGCTACAAATAATGTAGTTGTTACAGAACCAACTAATGATTTAGCAGTTGCCACACAAGAACCACTTGTTGAGGCTGTAAATGATGTAGTTGTTATGGAACAAAAGGCCATTCATTCACTAGAATCAGCTACTCAGACTATGACTGCTACACAAAGGCCAGTCACCTTGGCTTCCCTTCTACAGGAAAACGAGTTTCTAAAATTAGAACTTGAAGCTTATAAGCGGTAATTAATAACGGCAAGGGAAGCCTATGACAGAGAACTTAATTTGTACACTTTAGCCCATGCAACATCCACAGTTGAGAAGAGTACAGAGAAAGACTGGTATAACGAATATATGTGCAGTCAATGTGGTAACATTTATCATCAAGATGGTTATAAAATAGTTGAAATTCCACTACCTGGAGCCACCCTTGCATCCACTTCTACTACAATTAAAGAGGAACACCTTGCTGTCACACAAGAACTAGCAGGGCCTTAAAATTTTTTTGAAAAAGAGGTTAAACTACAAATACCTTGGCCCACTGTGATTGTTAAAACTGAAAGTCTTGTACCTCGGTCTATAAAAACTGTGTTTACTCAGACTGAACCTCAGCCTACAAAGACTATCTTCACTCAGACCAGCAGCACTCAAGCACAAATGGATAAATGGAAGAAAGAATATGTTATGTCGCAAGATAGGATTTTGCAGGAGCATAAATCATCGTGGCAAGATCATATATATTCAAACTGGGAAGTTTTGGAATAGGTGCTCCAACAGTCTCGTGCCCAGAAGAAGGAGAATAAATAGCTAAAAGCTAGATTGCTTCTCATGTTTCATTTGGTTGAAAGATTACTGGTCTTCAGGAAACCATCCTCCAATTACTCTCTTTTTCTTGCAGAATACTTAGCGTTCTTTCAAATAAAGGTGATTATAGATGGGAGACCTCATGAGGTATCTGCACCTAAACAATTTGTGAAAACTTTCACAGAAGCATCTACCAGTGAACAAAATTTACTCTGTGAATTGTATCTCCATAATGAAGCCATCCCTAAGGATAGGAAGATCAATCTGAACCCTCTGGTTTGTGATATTCAGATTAGGGCCTTTGTCTCTTTCCTTGCCAATTAGCTCACGTGGTAGAATTCCTTCCTTTCAGCAAGGCATAATGAAGATAATCGTCTTTTGTGGATTCAATCGGAGCCACAGAATGCTGCCATTTTCGTTGCTGAGTATCATTAGTTTTTGAAGAACCATGAATGAGTGAACACATCAGACAGTTACAAGTGGTAGTGTTAAAATACTGCCAACATTCTGTTAAATCTAAGGGAGCTCTTGCCTTACAAGAAAACAACTTATTTTGGCAACAGTCTTCTAAGGAGAGGCAGGAGTATATTCCCTTTAGTCCTCTTAATGTTGAAGCAACAATTTCATGGCTACCTAACTATGTCAAATGTGTTTAGAAGTGTGCTAAAAAATGGGTAGGATATCATTTTCATTTCACTCTTCTATGGATGCCAGCACAAGCGTATAGGGCTCATTACAGGTTGTCCAAAAAGGAGGAAGCAACAGCATGGCAGATATTACAGAATTTTTATGGCTTCAGAGATCTAACTGATATAACCTTTATACTTACTGCCTAAATAATTTGCATTGTAAGGCCCAATACTTGGACTCAGATTCAAAGTAAAGTTGCATGAGGACATGCAACCCTTTCAGTTGGGGGGGAAGTTAGGACCCTACATTGTCCTTTTTTGACCATATATTTTGCTATTATGTCATCATTTTCCAACCTATATTTAAAGTCCATGTTATTGCTTTAATCCATTTTTCCAAAGGTATACAAAATTTGTTCTCATTACTATACATTTAATTTATTTTACATATAATTACATTACTTTCATAGTTAATCTTTGAATCAGATAGTTGCTTAAGCAGTTATCATTGCAGTCTATGTTGTTGAAACAACCTGGAGACTATAGGGTTATCATTACAGTTTATGTTGCTAAAACAGTTAAGAACAATGCGCAAATCTCATTTCTGAAACAGCCGTGATTTGCATTCTAGATTCGACAGCAACAAAAGAAGATCATCAAGGAGCTGCTACACTGGTTGTAACGACCACATTCCAAAGTTAGCATTACCATAACCATTGTAACAACATTTTGTTAATGGGAAAACTGATTACCCTATTTTGGCATATTGGGTTAAAGATAAGACTTACAATGTAATCAATTGTAATAGATGTCTCCTCTTTAAAAAGAGGAGACATTTACATTAGAAGGGGATGGATAGACTACGGGAAGGTCTAGTTGAAGGAAAAGAATTGGACTCTTTTTGTAACATGACATATTGATGGATGAATAAAATATTGTTCTGAACATTTCTTTCTAGTTCCTGTTTCTTGGGGAATCTTGTGAGAAGGACAGGGCCCACCTTCATCACAAGATTCACCCATTACATTTCTGCAGTGTGTTAAGTGTGCTTTCTATCGATACCTTGTTAAAGTTCTGTTTACTAAATGTTGCTTATGCATTATTGCTGAACTCTGTTTTTTTTTTCAATTGATTGTTGCATTACTTTATCGAATTCATCTACAGTTAATCCATGAGTGCTTTATTAGCAATTAAGTTTATAGAGTGATTTGGCAAGCATGGTAATCAGAAATAGGTGTTGAAGATTCCTGCTTAGGGAATAGGGTCTTGTTCTCTGTTACAGCATAGTTAGTTCTTTCCTTTGCAGATTGATTCATTTCATTAGATTTCTCTTTTTAATGAAATTAAGCATTCTTTGATAATTGTATGCAATATATTATTCTTCTTGTAACTCAGAGTGGAGCTTCAGTTTGATTAGAGCAAGGTGTGACTAGTATATTTATTACTACAACTTTTACTGCTTTTGAGATTGAGCACATACAATGTGTAGCTGCCTTTGAAATAAACAGACTTCCCTGGGTTGACAGCTTATGTAGCACTTAGTTGTTTGGTGACTCCATCACAAGAGCTACTACTAAAATAAATATCGTTTGCTTAGTTAAACTTGTGAAAATTCCAGTATGTAATCCTATTGTAGCAACTGGTATTATTTCTCCTAATTGTTAATTAATGTAACAATTTATTTCCTATGACAAATATCAAAATAAACACAATGCAATCTTCACAAATAAAATACTACAGAAAAATAATGGGTTGGAAACTGAGAAATGCAACCTTCCAGGTTAGTTACTAATTTTTGTGTTTTGGCAAGATATTTTTCACATGTTCTAATTCATAAATTTTATTATCTAAAAATCATTTTGTATCTTACATATCTTATGCTTAACAATTTTGTTCACATGTGAGGGTTACTTTTCTTTCTCTTTTGAGAGAATTGCATTTTACTTTGAGAAAATATATCTTTTAAGAAAATTCCTTATAAGGAACAAATTTTATAATTTTTTCTCATGTTAATGATAGGCGTTGTTATTTCAAGTTTCTCACATCATATTTTCTCATAAATCCTTAAAAGTAATCCATTTCTCTATAACACTCTCCTAGAAACCCACATCTTTTAACTTAACTTTTCATTAGGGACCACCCCCCCTTAGATAACCTAGGAGATAGCTCAAATGGAGAGAGTTGGGATTAGTGTGACAACCCCTTCTCTGAGTTCCATGCCCCCAACCACACACCTTGTGGGGTTGAAGGCTTTTCTCATTGACTTGTAGGTAGGTGTAGGCGGCAAGTGATAACATTTTTGGTGTCGCTGCTGGGGACAAGATTTATTGTACCTGGGAAATCAACTAAATTTTGGTTTTTGCATGTTGGATTTTAGAGTTATATTCTTTTTTAATGGTGATTCCACTTAATTCATTTTATGCAAGGATTTGTACTTGAAGCTTGCTTCTTGTATATTTCTTGCTAATCTTGGACAAGAGCCTCTCTCTGGTATTCATTTTCTCTTTTCAGGCTCAAGTGAGCATAACATCATGAATAATTTGGTTCCCCCTTATGATTTTACTAACTTTTCAAGCTATCTGAATTTCATTCCAGATGAAGCCATTGAGGCTATTGAAGAGTTGCCTAGTTTTCTAGGTGACAATGCCATTAGTATTGAAACTCACCTTTGGAATTTCCACCTTTGTGTGAGGAAATATTGCCATAATACTAGCCATGAGGATGTTAAATTGAGACTTTTTATCTTTTCATTAGATGTTAATTCTATGGATTGGTTCATAAACTTACCTGCTAATAGCTTTGATTCTCTCGAATCGATAATTGATGTCTTTGAAGAAAATATGGAGATGAAAGAAAGATCAAAGAGAAATAAAATAGAATGATAAGAATATCATCAAGGGGTTGACTCAAATGATTAAGGATATGCAACTCAACCAATTTCAAATCATTAAAACCATGGAGGAAAATCATGCACAAGCAATAAAGGCCATGGAAGTCAATCATTTTAATAAGATGACCTCTATTCAAAATAGGCTGCTCACCATGGAAGGAAAATAAGTGCAATTAATCAACACCATGGAAATGAATCATGCTAAGGAAATAAGTGTTATGAAGGCTAGTTAAGTCACTTTTCAGAATAGGCTGGATGATATGGAAAGATTATAGGTATAAAAATTCCAACCTACATTAAATGACGAATGGGAAAAGAACAAAGAAACAAATCATAAACATCCCAATCCACTGAAGCAATACTCATCTCATTATGAGGAGGTAATTTACTCCATTGAAAAATGGCTAATTTATGGAGGCTTGGATAGTAAGGAAACTGAGGGGAATTGGGTTTATAATTATGAGATTGATCCATCGCCCATGTCAAAGCAGAAGCAGAATGGACAAAGCCATAGCTCAAAAAGCTTGGGTAATTCAAATATTCTGTCAGAGAATTTTCAAGAAGGAGTAGGATTGACAATAATTACATCATCATCACCATCTTAACTAACCAAGAAGAAAATAAAAAAGGAAAAAGATATAAAAAATGAACCACCAATTTTTAGCAGTATCAAGCCTCAACTCATCAATAGTCATAAAAGAAAAGGAAGAGGTTTGGTATATTTGATTGCAACAAACAGGTTAACATTGGGGCAAGTCGTAGTCTAATGATAGTCAAATTTGGACAAGCCACATAAAAGAAATAAACTATGGACTTGCCTATGAGCATGGGGGCTTCAATCAATGTACCTCTGACATATCATGTGTGTTCGTGGCATACTAAAAAATACCCCTAATTTGACTACATATTGGAAAATACCTCTAAAAATCACTTTATTTAAACCCCTACCAAGATGAAACCAATACACCTTCCCAATTTAAAAACCCCCCTTTTCATTAGATATTGTAGGTATCAATTTTTTCATTGATATTTTTTATACCCTTCTATATTTTTTCATTAACTTTGGGCTCCATTTTTTATACCTCCAAATATAAAAACCCTTTACTCCTATATATCCCTCAATATATTATGTAATTTTTTTCTCAATGTATATCCCCCAATATGAACCCCTGTGGTATAGTATTTCTCCCCTAGTGAAGCCCCCATGCCTGTGAGTAGGCAGGTTCTTAGTATGGATTTCACCAAAGACATTTGATTGCATGGGGCATATTTTTGTATCATATTTCTAACCTTATCCCTTGTCATTTTTGTTTAATTAGTTTGATTTTAGGAATAAATTGTCATTTCCTCATTTTTGTACTTGATTTCATTTCATGATATTTTGAATGGATACTACTGATATATGTCTTTTATCGATGGATCCAGATTTCAGGTTCTTGCACACTATCACTTCATATATAGCATGCATCCCCATATGGAGGCAAATGTTGACCATTAGAGTGGCACTTGATTATTATATGAAGACTCCATGCCCAAGGATGATCCAGAGGACACTTGTACCATCAAATACCATCAGTCAACAAAGTTTTTTAACTCTACTTCTATTTTATCATCATCTTTTTTGTACCGAGATTCCATACCCTACAGGGAATTGTAATAACTAATAATATTAATGATGAGTTTTGAGTCTAACAGGCCTAGGATGTTGGGACTCGATCAACAAATGAGTACATGTTGGAGTGTTTTTTTATCTGGTTAATTATCCCTTCTTTTTCAGAGGCAGATAATATTATGGGTTTTTTCACTCACTTTTTACCCCAAAGTTGGGGTGACAGTTTGAAGGTTGAGCCCCTAACACATCTTAGTCTCTAGATTCTATGTATATTACTATATTAGATAACACAAAAAAATTCGTGAAATTTTGTTAGGTCTAGGTAGTCATTTTTTAATTTTTCAGATTTTTAGCACTACGGAAATTACTAATAAAATTGTATTTGTATTGCAATAAATGATGTCTAGAGAAGTTGTATCACATATGGCTCGTAAAATTTTCACATCTCATCCTCAATGTTCTATTATGACACATTCTTAGTGGTTAAAAATGTGTTTTGAACCCTCAAAACCCACTTTTCCTAAGTTTAGTGGGAAATTTGGTAATTAATTAAGCCAAAAATTAAATAAATGGAGAAAATTAAATATCTGCATGCTAAATGTTGTCGAAATGAGGTGGAAAATTATGGAGGAGTTAAAGTGAAGTACCAAGGTGATGTGGACTCCTAAAATCAAAGAAAGTACATGTGCTCAAATAAAATCGAATTTCAGGAATTAAATGAGAAAATTGTTTACTTGGAAATTCGAATTTGTGAAGTTAGCGCACATTTGGGAAGATTTAGGAGAATATTTGGTGGAGATTTTTGTGGGAAATTGTCCCCACATGGGTTACCACCCATCTACACTTGTCATTCCATCACAAAATTCGAATTTGGCACATAAAGGAAGAAGAAAATGATATCCACTTGCCAAAATTTGATTTTTACACTTGGCATTGGAGCTCCATTCAATAAATTCAAATTTATCTTTGGGATTGTGACCTCATTCCACTTGTTTAATTTATATACCTTGGGATTGGCTCCAATGCCATTTTTCATTGTGATTCTTCATTGGGATTTTCTTCCAACTCTTTATAAAATAGAGCCATAGACTCTCATATTGTATCATGTAATGCAAGCTATTATGCTTGGGAAAGCTCTACTCTTATGTACACTTGTTCTCAATTGCAATAAAAGACTTTAAGGTTCATTGATGAATTGTTCTTCTTTTGGAGTATGATGATTGGCTCACTATTGGTATAATTCTCTTTGCTCATGTTTTGACTAATTTTATTTCCAGATTCTCTTGTAGATTTGTTAATGTAAAGATATATTGTATTGGCAGTTGATATAGGACTATGCTCTAGGTGTGGAAATCTCTAGTTATTTTCCAATAAATATCAAGATTTTCTCTATCATTTCTTATTTGCTAAATTTATATGGGACTAATGTTTGATTGAATTTTTGTAGAGGAAAATCTTGTTGGTATTCAAATATCAATTGTGAGGAGAAGTCTTTGGACAAACCAACCCACTCTTGACACATTTTCGAAATAGATCTCATTGATTCTTTGAATTTCGATAGTTTTATCTTATAAAGTGGTTTTTTGCAAAGATTTTATTGAACATAGCTTGTGTACAAGAAAATACTTCTAAATTTAAATATCTTTTAAAAACTTGTGCTTTCATTTATTTATTTAGCTATTTAAGAGCATTTTCCGTGCTAGGAAAGTGATGGGGTTCAAACTTAACTCCCATCACTTGATTTGGTTTTGTACATTATTTTGTATCATACTTGTTTATTTTATATGTGTTCTACACTAATTTTGTCTTTGATTTGCACCCCATAGTTGGAGTTTTGTTGACAACAAGTTCCTTGAGGAAGGACCATTGAAAACTATGTCTTTCTTGTAGGACCTCTCAAGCACCCAAGATCTATTCTAAGGAGGTCAGGGACACTAGGAGGAGCTGAAAAGAAGGCTAGACCGTGGGCCTTTGGGAGTTTGTAATTTTCTTATTTTAGAACGACGTCATTGTCCTTTAAGGTTGCTATAGTTCGGAGGGATATTCTAGCTATTTGTAGCTCTCATCTTGTACAAATCGCCTTCATCTTTTGGGCAGCCCTTTAAGAGGCTTTTACACCATTGTAATATCTTAATAAAATATCTCTTTTTTTTTGTTTTGTGGGAGCTTAGGTTTACCCAAGGCATCCTTTCTCCTTATTTACAAGAAGGATTTTGTGTGGGTGGATTAATATTTCCATATCATCTTTTCTAACTTTCATTTTTAGCTCATTTTGCATGCTCTAAATTTAACACAACCTCACCATCACATTTCAATTTATAAGTTAAGTTTTGCTACAAGTTTCATTTGATGCTTTTCCTTTCATTCTTTTTTCTTTGAAGTATAACTTGATTTTTTTTTTAGAGCAATTCATTTCTTACATGCAAGTATCTCAATTTGTGTAACAAGTTTAATTTAGGTGTCTAACATTTTATCTCTTACAATTTGCCTCACTATAGGCTCATTTGTGGTTTTTCTCATTTACTTTCAAAGCATACTTTACAAGCAATCATTCACTTTTTAGCTTCATCTCATTTTCAATTTCTATAAGTTTATGGTTTGTGACATTTACTTGGAGAAATTTACAATTCCATTTATTTATGAAGCTTATGTTTACATGTCTTGTACAACTTTGAGAGAAATTTTTCAAGTTACATCATTGTGAGCATTTTATCTACTTGAGGCAATTTCTTTTTTTGCAAAGAAAACTTACTCGCATCACTTTAATTCACTTACAGGCTAATTTCCTTTTTCCAATTAAATTTACATTTGCAATTTACTTTGCACATTATCTAATTTCCATTATTTTGAAGCATTGCAAATCTCCTTGGGAAAACTTACTTGCATATCATTTACAAATTCTAGCATAGTTTGCATTTTAACTCAATTAACCTCCAAACATAAACTTGGTTGATAGAAAGTATAGGGAAAAATACTTTCTTGGAAAGTTCTTCCATCTGGTACGGATTAAGGTAAAAGCGTTGTGACCTTGTCGTTATGAAGGTGGTTTGTTCCCTTATAGGAATGAAGGCGGACACTGGCTCGTAAGACTCCGGGGACGGGTATCATTAATGACAACTTCATTCCCTCACCCCCTCTTTCTTACAGCCACCCCATTTTTTTACCCTTTGGTAAGAGCTCAAGAGAACGACTTCTCATTTAGATTAGGCATTTTAGATTAAAAATAACCAAGACTAATTGCATTAAAATCTAGTATAGGTGCATCTCATGTTAA
>APFE030150250.1:42765-56998 GCA_000404065.3 Pinus taeda | reverse complement strand
AATCTGGTTGGTCGAATCCTCCTTATCCCCCACCATACTGGCAAAACAACCCATACCCACCATAATGGACTCCCCCCAATTCACAAGGTTCAGTCTGGCAGACAAACTGGGAAAGACCAACACATCAACCATTAGGAAATATTCCTTTCCCTCAACCTACACTGCCAGCTTTACGGCAAAACCCCCAATCTAATCTGAGACCCCAACTCCCAGCCCAGCCCAATCCCAATCCAAATAACAGACCGGTCCAAGCAATCCAAATTTTAGAAACACCAGAAGAAGGACTCGATCTGAGGGAGTGCAATGATCTTCAGCTAAGATCTGGGCGTATTATTCAAACAGAGGGAAATAAAACAGTTCAGATTGAAGATCAGTTACCTAGAGAACATCAGTCACAAGAAGAGGATATAAATAAACAACAAACTTAGAATCAAGAAACTACATCCTCTCCCCCATTCCCAGAACTTTTATTCATACCTCGACCTATACAGAAACCTAATTTCGACATTCTGGGAGAATTACAAAACTTGTACATAAAAATTCCATTCCTTCAGGCCAATCAAGGCATCCCGATATACGCTAAAACTATTAAGGAATTGTGCATAAAAAGACCGAGAAGGAATGTAATAGATAATCCAAGAGTTCAAGTAGTCGGTACTTTATCTGACTTATTATTAGGAAAGGAAACACCTATTAAGTATGAAGACCCAGGAAACCCAATAGCAACTATTCAAATTTATGGCCAAACCTTACCCAATGCCTTAGTTTATCTTGGAGTTGCAATCAATATATTGACAACTACTGCTTGCCAAAAGCTAGGTATTACATCTGCAGAACCCACTTCAACTTTGTTAGAATTGGCTAATCAGTCTGTGGTTAGGCTGGAAGGCATACTACATGATGTCATGGTCTCCGTTGATTCCTGGGAATACCCAACTGATTTTCTAATAATAAACCCTAAAACCCGACTATATGGACATCCATTGATCTTAGGAAGACCTTGGCTTGCTACCGCTGATGCCTATATCGACTGTCGGCAAGGGAACATGATCATAACCAAGGGGGCCGATATCAAGAATTTAGTACTATATCCCCCAACGCAGCCAAGCATCACAATAGTTAAAACTAATAGGCACCTTGTATCATATCTTACTGACAACATTAGATCTCCATTAACTATACAAGAAGCGCTAGAGTTCAAAGGTCAAACAAAAGATGATGCCATCAACAACTTTATTATTCAAACTGAACTCACATCTCGTACCCAGTGTCATATGATAAAAGCAGCATTTGATAACGAAGTAGAAGAGGAACCTCTAAAAGATGCACATGACCACACAATCCCTGTCACTTCAGTTGCACATAGTAAAATTGTGGAAATCGAACCTGGAAAGACCTTAAACATTAACGCCGACCTTACACCCGAACAAGAAACAAAACTCATCCATATTTTAACAAAATATAAAGACGCATTTGCATGGGATTACCCTGATATGAAAGGAATTGATCCTCAATTGTGTACACACCACATCTACATAGAAAATGATGCAAGACCTGTTAGACAGCCTCAAAGAATACTAAATCCTCATCTAAAAGAAGTAGTAAAAGCTGAGCTCCAAAAACGTTTAGATGTTAACTTCATTTACCCTATCTCTGATAGTAAATGGGTCTCCCCGCTTGTGGTGGTACCGAAAAAGAATGGGAAGTGGAGAATCTCCATGGACTACAGAGAACTAAATAAGGCAACGCAGAAAGATCACTTTCCTCTCCCATTCAACGATCAAGTATTGGACACTTTGGCGGGGAAGAAATTATTTTCTTTTCTCGACGGCTTCAGTGGGTATAACCAAATACAGATTGCCCCTGAAGATCAGGACAAAACTACTTTTACTTGTCCATGGGGAACATTCGCCTACTGAGTTTTACCTTTTGGTTTATGTAATGCCCCTGCCACATTCCAAAGGGCTATCCTTAGCATTTTTGCAGATCTAATAAATGAAGGACTGGAAGTATATATGGATGACTTTACTCCATATGGAGATGAGTTTGATCTAGCATTGGGAACACTAGAAAAAGTCCTACAACGTTGCATAGCTACCAGGATTTGTTTAAGCCCTGAAAAATGCTACATGATAATGACATAAGGACTTATTTTAGGACACTATATTTCAGCAGCCGACATTCAGGTAGACCCAGCCAAAATCCAAATACTTTTGCTTATTCCTACTCCTACTACTCAAACAGAGGTACGTAGTTTCTTGGATTCTTTGGTTATTACAAAAGATTTATAGAACATTATTCACGTATTTCTGCACCATTGTATGCACTAACTGGTAATATTGATTTCCTTTGGACAGAAAAATGTGAACGTGCTTTCAATGACCTGAAAAAGCTCGTATCTACAGCCCCAATCCTTCGGGGACCAAATTGGGATTTGCGATTCCAGATATCATCTGATGCCTCAGATACAGCCATTGGAGCAGTCCTTGGACAAGAGGAGGATAGAAAACCATATGCAATTTATTACATTAGCAAAAATCTATCCCCTGCTGAATTAAATTATACTGTCACTGAAAAGGAATTTCTAGATGTTATACATGCTATCAATAAATTCAGACATTACATCACTAGATATCCCATTATCTTGTACGCAGATCATTCAGCTATAAAATATTTAGCAAATAAGCCGGTCACAAATGGTAGAATAACCAGATGGATGATTTTATTGTAGGAGATTGACATTACATTCAAGGATTGACCCGGAAAAGAGAACTCGGTAGCTGATTTCCTCTCAAGAATGCCAAAACCAGTCGATGCAGTAGAAGTTGAAGATCAGTTTCCAGATGAGCATCTCTTTGTTGTTGCTATTCAAACACCCTGGTATGCTGATGTCGCCAATTACCTAGCAGTAGGTAAGTTACCAAAGCATCTCACCCCTAATGAGCGAAAACAGATTGTCCAGCGAAGTACCATATTTTCCTGGATTGGGGGCTATTTGTTTCACACAGGGGCAGACATGAAAATCAGGAGATGCGTTCGACAAGATGAAATTTTTGATATATTGAAAGCATGCCATGACCAACCATGTGGTGGACATTTTTCTAATCGCAGGACTGCACATAAAGTATTACAGACAGGGTATTATTGGCCCACAATTTTTAAAGATGCAAATAAATTTGTCCAAGCATGTGACAGTTGCCAAAGAGCGGGACACCCTAGTCACTCGGATGAGATGCCTTTGAAACCACAGTTAGTCATCGAACCATTTGAGTGATGGGCCCTTGATTTCATGGGACCAATCAACCCACCATCAAACCAAAAAACATACATTTTTGTGGTAACAGAATATGTCACCAAGTGGGTTGAAGCAGAAGCCTTTCCCAAAGCTACAGAAGCATCTGTTATACAGTTCTTGCTCCATCTATTTGTGCGCTATGGCCTCCCTAGAGAGATAATCACAGATGGAGGGCCATAGTTTGCTGGGAACAGAATAGAGGAAACACTCAACAATTATCATGTTCAACATAAAATGACCACCCCATATCACCCACAGGCAAATGGGCAAGTAGAAAGCAGCAACAAGATAATAGAAACGATTCTAACAAAAATTGTTGCATCACATAGACGTGATTGGGTTGCCAGACTAACAGAAGCACTGTGGGCTTATAGAACAACATGGAGAAGCACCATTGGTAACTCAACTTACCAGCTAATGTTCGGAAAGCAACCTATCTTTCCTATATAATTTGAAATCCAGACATTACGAACAGCACAAGAAGTTGGTTTAGACTTAACCGAGGCACAAACTAATCGATTGCAACGGATTTATGAGCTGGATGAAATTAGGCTCTCTGCACTTCAGCACATTGCCCTAATATAGCAGCAGAGAGCTAAATGGCATGATGCTCTCATTAAAAACAGAGTCTTCCACGAAGGAGACTGGGCTCTTTTATATGACTCTAGATTTCAGGACTACCCCGGAAAACTCAAGAATCGTTGGCTGGGACCATACAAAATTCAGAAAGTACATGATAATGGTACCCTCACACTAATTACTATTGATGGTTCTGGGTATACCTTTAAGGAAAACGGCCATTGAGTCCATATTTATCGCAAACCACTTACTCGAGAGTCCTTCTGCCAACAACTACGCCAAGATTCAGATATGGAGATCTTACGAGAGGAAGACAAGTCTCCTCCACCTGTAACTCACTAAGAAGCTTACTTTTCTTTACAATTTGTATATAACTGCTTGAATTATTTTTGTACATATTTTTGCAACATGTTTTGATTTCGCTGTTCCTTTTCCAAAAGGAACAACACTTGTGATTTTTGTTGTCCCTTTTCTAAAAGAAACAACACTTTTGATTTTTGTTGTTCCTTTTCTAAAAGGAACAACACTTGTGATTTTTTCTATTCCTTTTCCAAAAGGGAAAACACTTTTGATTTTTGTTCTTCCTTTTCCAAAAGGAACAACACTTTTGATTTTTGTTGTTCCTTTTCCAAAAGGAACAACACTTTTGATTTTTGTTGTTCCTTTTCCAAAAGGGACAACACTTTTGATTTTTGTTGTTCCTTTTCCAAAAGGGACAACACTTTTGATTTTTGTTGTTCCTTTTCCAGAAGGAACAGCACTTGAGTGTTTTTGCTGTTCCTTTTTCAAAAATAACAACACTTGTGTGTTTTTGCTGTCTCCAAAAGGAACAAAACTATTTGATTTCTGCCGATCTTTTTCCAAAGGAACGACACTTGTTTTATTTTGCTGTTCCTTTTCAAAAAAGGAACAACATTGTTGATTTCCACTGTTCCTTTCTCCAAATGAACAACTGTTGTTGTGCCCTTCCTGAAAAAAGCACTTCTCATATGATTTAGAACAGCTTGTTCCTTCTTAAGGATGCTTAGTACTAATGTCTTTTGAGTCTTTTGGAATACAGCTATCCACTTATGTGATGGAAACAAAAACACAGTATACCGAAATCAGTAAATCATAAATTGCTATCTTTATAAGCAACTGCCCTGAATTGGTGAAAGGACACAGGGAAAAGATATGCTTATTTATCACCTTTTGTTGCCATTGTTCTACTAACTCTGTTCTGATTGGTTATCTCTATCATGCTGATTCCTTTTTATCTATTTTGATTATCATTCGGCAATAAGATCAAAGGGTCTATACCTTCCTATTGGGATATCAAGACTTCTTCCACCATTCCTACTCTTAAGGAGTGTTGAACCACCCTTTGTGTATAAACAGGAAAGGCTCTCTATTAAAAGCAAGAAAAAAGAAGGAAGCAAAACAGGGTTTCTAAAAATTGTCAAATTGCAGGATAGGGAGTCTCATTACGAGATGGCCTACCATGATCATCAAGATCGAAGCGAAGTGGCATTCCCACTAGGGCCACCACACCTGGGAAATGGTCCAAAAGGTATATCAAAATAAATAACCCTTGGAATAGGAGGTCTCACCACGAGCCGGCCTGCCCACTATTCGTTCCTTCCTCGTGAATGGAATTATGACTAACTGGTTACCAAGCCTTCATAGTGGCCTATAGTTTGACATTATATAACACTTCCTCGCATACACAAAGGACTATGGTTCCCAGGGTGAAATAAACAACTATGCCAAGGTTATGGACACCTGTCGGCAGTAGAGCTCTGTTAATGGTATTGAAGTCATAACTTTTACACCAATAGGTAAGGAGATTATATCCTCTTGTTTCTTATAATGTGATAATTAATTATATAATTACCCAACCATATAGCACATGACTATCTATTATCGTGAATCATTACGGAGCTAGTGACAGTGACTGCATGAGACTCACTATTTATGGAAAATGTCTTATCCCTGAACGTCCATCAACTCATCGTAGTCCCTTACGTATTAAAAGAGATCTAACTTTCTACCTCGATTTCAGCAATAGGCTGTTTTTGCGGACATGGCATATTTTCATAAGTTGTTCCATAAAGGCCTCGCGGCAGAACAGACGCTGCTCCTTTATTTGACGGCTGGGACAACATATCACATTGCATGGGGGGAGGTAACCTCATCATTCCCCAGAGCACGTGTCAGTTCGTTATTCGAGAAAATTTTGTACTCGAGCACAGCACGGCTAAACGGTATGATCATTTGCCATTTTTGTTTTCTTCTGCATGAGTTGTTGTTCTAAGCTATTTCAATTGCATACGTCGTTGCATTTGAATTGGAACGAGGAATAAGCCACCAACTTCTCTGCGTTTCAATGAACAGTTGCTGTTCCTTTGATAATTTTCATTGAAGCTATGGGAGGAAGGTCAGTCCGCCGAGAACCGTAAACATTGACTGTTTCAGCTGCAGCCCGAAGAATCCTGAAGAGAGCAGGATGGTTGAACTATCTCAACCGCCTGAAGGAGTCTAATGAAACTGTAGTGAAATAATTTTTACAGAACCTACAAGAAGAATACTCCATAGTAAGAGGAAGGCGAATAGTAGTCACTGACGACATAATAGCATGAGTCACAGGACTACCGGCCACGGGACCAGTATGGACAATAAAGAAGGAAAGGCTGCAGAAGATTTTGGAAATCTTTCAGGACGAGGGCCAGAGTTTGACAGTCCAAGGAAGGGGGGTGCTACCAGCAACGCTAGGAGAGCCATGGGCGGAATTGGCGAAAATCATCAAGAGCTACATTACTTGCGAGGGCAGAAAATACGTGGTAAGACCACGACATATTAAACTCCTAGCTGTCTTAAAACAAAAATGTTCTGTGAATTTACCTACATTGTTAAATTCACTATTGCATGATGTGGCACGATGTATGAAAAAGGCATAGCACGTAGAATCTGTGGTTAGCCACCACGGATTAATTCGCTTGATAGTGAATCATAGTCTCACCCAGCAGTAGAGAAGCTGGGAAGAACTAATTGCTATTATCAATAAAGGGACGGCCACATCTGGATGCTCGAAAAATGAAAACGAGTTGATAGCACACCCCAACGTTCAGATAAACAAAAGAAGGATGCTTGCACAGAAGTGCAAGCTGAAAAACAACCTGAAAAATGACCCGAAAAGCGGAAGCATGACGCTGGTACATCTGAACAACCAGAAAAATGTAGAAAGTCAGCGAGGCTCGCAGGGTTACAAGCAGAGCTGGAGAAACCCCAGGAAGGCACGAGCCAAGCAATAGAGATCGAAGATGAGCAGTCTGCGGAGACAGAAACAGAGGAAGAAAGCAACGAGGATGTAGAGCAGTGTACAAGGACAGAGACAAAGGAAGAAAACAACGAGGAAATAGAGCAGTCTGCATAAACAAAGACGGAAGAAGAAGACGTCGAAGGGGAAGAACAGTCTGCAGAAACAGAAATGGAAGAAGAAGACGTCGAGGGAGAAGAGAAGTCTGCAGAGGTAGAAACAGGAGAAGAAGAAGAGGAGGCAGAGCAATCTGCAGGAAGAGAAGAAGAACAGGATGAGCAGACTGAAGAAGAACGAGACGAGAAAAAAGAAGTTGAGTGGCCCGAGTAGGAGGAAAGAGTGGAACAGCAGGGAGGAAGCCCAGTATAGGACCCGTTAGGGGAAGATGAATTGGCCAACATTTTGGCCAATATGGGCGAATATGGCCAATCCCTGAGTCCATCCAACCTCCAGGCCGTAGAAGAAACCCAGGAGAAAGACGCACCCGAGGAAGTGCATACAGAAGAAGAAGTAGTAGAAAATTTTCCCGTTCATAATGAGTAGGTAACAAAAAATGTCGAGCAGGAACAACTCGTTCCTAGTCAAAAGGCACCAGAGGAAAGTCCAGAGGAAATAAGGGCAGAAGATGAATCAGCCCAAGAAATAACAGAGCCGAGCAAGGTTCTTACTCTGGAACAGCCACATCAAGAAGAAAATCATGAAGTTAGCCACAATCCAACCCACAGCGAACAACCTGATGTTCTTTCTGAGAAGTTGATGGAAATAAGGGAATTACAAAGGGAAAAGCGAACATTGTTAAACGTAATAGTCAGGCTTCGCCAGCAGATTAGGATTCTAAAAGCAAGGCAAAGGGTGAAAGGGACCTCAAGAAGAAAATTTTGACCACGCCAATAAGATCCCTTAAGAACAGGAGACGGAGAACCAGAAGCCGTCCCACTGCTCAAAACCCTGACAAAAGCCAAACTGTTGTTCCTAATGAAGCAGAAAAAAAAAATTGTTGTTCCAATTGAAGCAGAAGAGCAGACTGTTGCTCCATTTGAAAAGGAACAACAGTGGGCTGGAGCTCATGTTAAAATTGAAAAATATGATAAGATGGTTCAGACGGAGGCACCACCTTCGGGAGTCATAAGGGTTATGAATTCAAAGAAGCGCAATAAGAAAGTCAAAGTAAAGCTCTCAGCCTCCACAGATGCATGGAAGAAGGACCCAAAAACAAGAACCCTTCACCAACATTTGAAGCGGGCCCAGCAAGAAGCAGAAAAGCTCAGGGAGAAAACGGTCCCCTCAGAAAAATATGAAGAATTATAGCAGCAGCTAAGGAACATCAACCTGTCTGAAATCCATTCTTTCGAAGGATGGCGAAAGAAACAAGAGAAAGTTTCCAAGGTAACCCGTAGATTAGATGTAGTTATTAAACAGATGGATAACTTGTGTGCTCTATACAATGATGTCCTAGCATGTAGAGCCCCTGCCAAGAACTATGCCCTATTTCTAATGGAAAGGTACTTACAATTGAAAATTAAGGTTGTTAAGGCAGGTGCTCCCATAGAAATTAACACTATAAATGATTTTATAAATTGCTGTAAACATTATGGCGTGAAAGTGCAAAGGTTATTATGTGAATTTTACCTGCATAACCTTGTACTAGAACAAGAGACCAAGCTGAACCCTGGCCCTTTTGTTGGGGATATTCAATTGAAAGCATTTATTTCATTTGCAATCAATCAAATTAAATGGCTTAAATCCTATAATGCATTTCAGAGACAAGAAAACAGATTAGATCTATGGGTAAGAGCTGAGCCTAGAGACCCAGAACAGTTATGGAGAAGTCATAGAAATCTCATGAGGGCTCCAGGAGTGATTGAAGCATTAGGACCCATGCATGAAGCAATCATTCGGAAGGGGATTGAATTATTTTCTTCTATTAAAGACCCTGCCATTGAAGCAGCTAAATTTCGATATCGAGTATCTAATCCAAACACTTAGCTCAGAGAGCCATTTAAGTATGAAAATTTTAAGCTTTCTGCTAACCGATTCCCCCTCTATGGCGAACTTGTTTTGAAGGCAGGGCCATCCTGGTTAGGATATAAGTTCCGGAGTCCAATCATTTGGCATCCTACACCCGGATACCAAGCCCTGTATGAGATTCCCGAGGGCCAGACAAGCCATTTCTTTGATCATCTAATTTCGCATCATAGGTATAGGCCCCCACACGAGATTTCATCTCCAGCCTACTCCCTCACTGCTTTGCATGTCAACTACAATGTTTTCATGAGGCCATGAAAAAGGGTAAGCTGGGGGGTGTGTGGAGTATCAAGGAAGGTATGTTTCGATGGTTATTTTGGTATCTTTTCATTAGAACTCAAAAGCCTTTTGCATTGGAAATTTAGATAATGATAAGGATTTATAACGAAACATGAGAGATTAATGAGAAACACTGACAATCGTCATTTCTATGTGTAGGAGGGAGGAAAAACGGAAGGTGGCCATTCCAAAGGTAAAGACAAGGATGAGCTAACTGTTGTCCCTTTGACAGGAGACCGGAAGCAAACCAGATCAAAACGGATCAACCTAGGAAAGGACGCGGAGATACCAGCATGGAGCAGAAAAGGAAAGAAGTGACGCAGTATTGACGATTCTGCGAATCCCTCAATATCTTAGATCTTGAGGGATCGCTATTTTATCTATTTTATCTATCTATATATCTCTACCATCTTCCTTATAAAAGGGATAGCACCATTGGCTAGTCCAGGAGGACAGTTTTTATGTAATTTATTTTAAGGAAGATCAGAACTATGATCTTTATGTTCTGTTGAAGACTTGAGTACCTGTAATTTTATTTCATGCCTTAATACAGACTCGTTTACTCTTTTATCTTTGAGCCTGGATCTATCTTAAGCGGTGTACCCCTGGAGGCTAAGGGCTCGGCCCTGGAGGACACTTGCTCTTGTACCATTACGCGTGGTTTCTGTGTTGTTTGTTCATAGATGTAATCTGGTAATCTGTTGTGTTTTAAGAATATTATATTACATGCTCTATTATGTTTAACTCATCTCATGTTCCTGAAACTTTATATTGATGTTGTGTCATCTTACCAATCCTTTAAGTGTTGATTAATCTTTGCAGGACACTGTCACTCCATTACAGAGTTCATTAAGATTGTGTTTAGCATTATAACAAGTTATCTTGAAAGTTCTGTTTTCACATGATTATTGAATGTTACCATTCTTCATCTTGAGATGCAATCATATGCGTTTATTTAGATCAATAACAGAAGCAGATTGAGTATGTTGTGTTTCTAAGGTTTTGATCGGTAGTGTTGTTCCATCGTATGTGTACATCTTTTAAGACTGAAGGATTGATGTTTTGATTGGAGTGATTAAATAGAATTACAGCTTGACGAACTTGGTTATTTCTTATTTCAACTGTTGTTCCATTTCTGAATTGTTGTTCCATTTATTTGTTGTTCCATTTATTTGATTTTCTATTTCAATTGTTGTTCCATTTCCAGATTGCTAATTTGCTGTTTCTTAAGGACAGTCTCAGGCTGTAGTGAGTCCCAACATCTGCTATATGGCTCCCAGACCTCTGATCTGCTCCCATGAGCTATGAAAGGGATGGGTTATTGCTACTGAACCCTTGGTTGATGTGCTGTTCTATTTCATTGCTATTTCCTTTACTTGTTGTTTCATTTATATTCATTAAGGACAGTCTCAGGCTATAGTGAGCCCCAACATCTGCTATTTGGCTCCCAGACCTCTGATCTATTCTCATCAATTACGGAAAGGACGGGTTATTTCTATCAAACCTTTGGCTGATGCAATGCTTGGTGTGATTTGGTCTTTTGAAGTAGTCAAGTTGTAGACTCGCATTAATTTACTTTCATAGCTTTTAAACAGCTGTACTACAAGCATTACTCTGGCAAGTGCTAAGCCTCAGACTGAGACACTCTTTGAAATAACCAGACGTTCCCGAATTGAAATATTAATGTGAGGTAACTAGAGGTGAAAGAGACCCTTTTTATAGCTCTACACCTTTTTCATAGATTTGTGTCCCTTGAGCCCAAAAAAGTATAAAATAATACTCAAGAGAACTGCTTGATCATTACAACCAAGGAGTACTTTTTTGTAATTAGTGACCTCGACCCGAAATAGTAAAAAATAAATAAAAGACACGATGTTTCATAACCAATATGAGACTTGAAACGACAAAAGTTCGGCAAACTTTTCGTTTCTACGCGGTTGGAAAAGAGCTCAAAGCAGACCGACTCTTATTTCATTTAACGAGTCAAAAGGAATAACTTGGCAATCTTTTCGACTTTTAAGTTGGAAAAGAGCTTAAAGAGGACTTGAAAAATATGGACCAAGTGTATACAAAGCATGACATAATATTTCCACCTATAGTTCTGCATAAAACACATCAAATGTAAGACCTATTTGACATAAATAGATTATATATGTGGAAAATATGGTCAAAACTCTAATAAAAAATGTGATAAAAATGAAAAAAACCACATCCTAAAGTATAATTTTTTAATTTTTAGAAAAATTACTATAAGAAGGGAAGGCGGTAATGTTGGAAACAATACTGAGAGGGGGGGGTGAATCAGTATTATCAAACTCTTATCAATTTATACAAATATTTTTAGATCTGACAATTGAAACTTGCATATACCTTCCAAACTTATAATTTAATTTATTCTTTAGATGTTTGCTATTAATCTATATGTGAGAACCATAGAATAATGAGCAGGAACACAAAATAGACAGTCACACCAAGGAACACAAGATGTACGGTGGAAACCCAATGTGGGTGAAAACCACCTACTGCAATATGTCTCTATCTTCTTTCAATTAGAAACTTCTTCTTACAATGATGTTGTACTGGTGCAGTCTTTTACCAGTACGCAGGCTGCAACCTGTAGAGAGCTACAACCCTCTCTTGTTTTCCAGCTTCTTCTGGAAGGGAGCTACAACCCCATTAGCTCTTGTACTAGCTGAAATACTAGTATGTAGGTGCTGATCTACAGAAGGCTACTACCTTCTCTTTCCTTCTAGGGACCACGTTTCATCAATTTTCAAACTGGATCCAAAACATCATGTACATGTGCATCACCCAATCTCCTTTACAAATAACTTCTCAGAATGTAGTAACTAGAAAATAACACCAGTAACCAGACACAATTTAAACCTAGATGTCTACAGAAACAGATAAAAGACAGCTAAAATATATTTCAAGAAAGGTCCACAACTTGACTGAAGGAAACCTGCGGATATCCGCACTTCTACTGTGACAATTCTGCACAACTCCGCACCTGCTTCTTCTCTAGTTCTGTGCACCTCTGCACTGCACTGTTGCCGCTCCTGCGTACCTCCAGATTTAGATAGTTTATTAGTTCTCAAACATACCCTAGACTGTCAAAATCACAGATCTGTTCATGCATCAAAGGGTTCCCAACTCTTTAGTAGATATGATTTATAATGCTCTGATTTCTCCTTGGTTTAGATTCAACTATGTCTCACCAACCGATTATTAGAAATTCAAATCTTGCTCTTCTTAATATTTTCAACACTTATGATTAGCCAAATGATCTCCTTTCCTTTTCATAGGCTAGGCTTCACTCAAAACCATGGACCAAAACCATTGAGAAGCAATACCACAGACCCAATACTTGGGTTCAATTCTTTTGGATGTAATACCACGGACCAAAAACATAGGATCAAAAACTGTCGGACTAATACCATGAACCAACCATAAGATTTCCCTTGAGAGTGCGCTTTTCTCTGCATGAAAGTGCGTGAAACTTTCTTTGCATGAAAGTGCATGAAATTTTCTCTGCATGAAAGGAACTTTTCTCTGCATGAAAGTGTGTGAACGTTTCTCTGCATGAAAGTGCGTGAACTTTTCTCTGCATGAAAGGAAATTTTCTCTGCATGAAAGTGCGTGAACTTTGTTGCACTATAATTTATCATCTGAGATGAGTGGGTTGCCATCAAGTACAACATATGTATCATAATTCCAAAAATCTCCCCCTTTGGACTTGATGGCAACAACAACCAATCACTCTCCCCCTTTGACATCAAGGGCAAAGGGGCAGACTACCGTACTCCCCCCGAGTACCTGCGGAAAACTCTAAACGAGCTCACCCTTTGTATATGCTCTATGCTGAAATGTTGTCTACAAAAAGGTGTTCTACAACAAAGAACATGACTCCATACATTATAAGTAACCTTCCTACCATCAAGACTCATACATACATCCATCTCCCATCCAAGTGGGAATACACTAGATAGACAAAACTTATTCATCCCAGGCATAGTTGGGAAACCAAAATAGGCCGTTACATGACCTTGAAATGAAAAGAAGTACATGACATAGAGACAAGAACAACTATCAGCAGAATCAACCTTCAGACTAGCACACATTGATCTACTCCACCACAAAACTCTTGAGAAATCGAACCAAGGACTTCTAAGATAATGCCAACAATGCATCATTAGAAGAATATATGCTCCCCCTGAACCTGTGCCAGATGATCTCTAATAGACCCATTCGACCCACATAGACTGACAAATGTACGTGTATCCACCTATGTACAACAGAAAAGATTCAACAGCAGGATGATGCATCAACAACCCCCAGCTTCTTTCTGAGGTATTCAAATGTCTCCCTGGACAATGCTTTGGTGAGTATATTAGCAACTTGTTCCTTGGAGGGAACATACTCCAATTTGACCTTTTGTTACAGCACTTGTTCCCGGAGAAAATGATACTTGATTAGTATGTGCTTGGTCTTTGAATGCATGACTGGGTTGTTTGAAATGCTCATTACACTTGTATTATCACATAAGATGGAGATAGGTGGAGTACAAGTGATTTGAAAATCCTACAAAGTTTGCATCATCCAAAGGAGTTATGTGCAACAAGATGCAGTAGCCACATATTCTGCTTCAGCTATAGATAAAGAAATCGAACTCTGTTTCTTGCTGAACCAAGATACTAATCTAGAACCCATAAAGAATGCACCACCACTAGTGCTTTTTCTATCATCCACGCTTCTAGCCC
>APFE030150250.1:0-42476 GCA_000404065.3 Pinus taeda | reverse complement strand
TCTGTATAAGCATGAAGAGTGAGATCTGTATCTCTAGGATACCATAGACCATAGTTTTGAGTTCCTTGAAGATACTTGAAAATTCTCTTTACTGCCTAAAGATGAGTTTCCTTTGGATTTTCCTGAAATCTTCCAACTATTCCCACTACATGCATGATGTCTGGTCGAGTTCCTCTTAGATAGAGAAGACTACCAATCATAGATCTATAGGTTGGTTTATGCACTACTGCCGAGTCATCATTTGTGCTGAGACTGCATCCTGTCACCATCAGGGTACATATAGGTTTCGAATCCTCCATCCCATATTTCTTCAAGATTTGCTTGAGGTACTTGGTTTGAGATAAAAGGATACCACCTTCATTTTGTTGGATTTGTAAGCCAAGAAAATATGTCAGCGCTCCAATCAAGGACATTTCGGATTTTTTCTACATCACCAAGGAAAAATTTTGACTCATAGCTTCTTCATTGCTGCCAAATATGATATCATCAACATACACAACAAGTATTAGAAATTTGCCATTTTCAATTTTTATATAAAGATTGCTATCTGCCGATCCTTTTGAGAAACCTTGTTGATGAAGGTATTTGTCCAGACGATAGTACCAAGCCCTTGGAGCATGTTTAAGACCATAGAGAGCTTTCTTAATTCTGCATACAAGTTTTGGATCATTTCCAAGAATGAATCCATCTAGTTGCTCAATGTACACTTCTTCTTCTAAGTCTCCATTCAGAAAGGCAAATTTCACATCCATTTGAAATAATTTGAATTTCTGAAAGCTAGAGAGAGCAAGGAACATTCTGATGGCCTCAAGTCTAGCAACGGGAGAAAAGGTTTCTTCAAAGTCTATTCCTTCTTGTTGAGCATACCCTTTACAAACAAGTCTGGACTTATTTCTAACAACTTCCCCATTTTCATTCAACTTGTTTTTTAATATCCATTTTGTCCCTATGACATTCTTATCTTTTGTTCTAGGAACCAACTCCCAAGTGTTGTTCTTTTCAATCTGCTCAAGTTCATCATCCATTGCCTTGACCCAACATTCATCTTGGCATGCCTCTTTTACATTTTGTGGCTTAGTGGAGGAGAGTAATGCCAAATAGCTTGAAGCTTCTGTTATTTCTCTTCTTGTTTGTATACCAGGCTCGTTCTGCCCCAAAATCTGAGATTTTGGATGATTCTTTTGAACGTACCTGGATGGAGTCTTTTCTTCTATCCTTATATGTTCTTCTGGTGCCTCATTGGTCTCTTCTTCTTCATCATGAATCTGATTTGATGTAGATGGATAGTCCTCTTCATCTTTGAAATATTCAGATCTTACCTGCCTAGGAGTGTTTTCATCTTCATCAACCACTACATCAATACTTTCAACAATTTTTCCAAACCTTTTATTGTAACACTTGTATGCTTTGCTGTGGGGAGAGTAACTGAGAAGAATGGCTTCATCTACTCTGGGTTCAAACTTGCCAAGGTTTTCATCAATATTTTTGATGTAGCATTTACTCCCAAAAATTTTGAAATATTTTACCGAAGGAGTCTCACCATACCAGAGCTCATGAGGGGTTTCAATGTTGTTCACTCAGACATTTTTTTTGTTGGGAATAACAACTGTAGCAAATGCGACTTCACCCTAGAAAGTTGTGGGAGTTCCAAACTCATCAAGCATAGCGCGAGCCATTTGTTGAACCATTCTATTCATCCTTTCCACTACTCCATTTTGCTGAGGAATCTTGGTTGTAGAGAATTCTCTTCTTATTCCATGTTCTTCACAAAAATCAAAAAATTCATTTGAGGTAAAATCCCCACCTCTATCAGATCTGACGCATTTAATTTTTTGATCTGATTCATTTTCAACCAAAGCTTTGAAGGATTTGAATTTTTCGAAGGCTTCATCTTTGTGCTTCATAAATCTTATCCAGAGTATCCTTGAATAGTCGTCAATGAATAATATAAAGTATTATTCTCCTCGAGGTGACCTTTTCCTAGATGGACCACATACATTAGTTTGGACAAGCTCAAGTGGCCTGCTAGCTGATCCTTCCTTCTCAGGAAAGTTAGTTCTAGTTTGCTTACCAAACTGACATGACTTGCATATTGTATTGTTTGGAATTCTGATGTTTGGAAGACCATGAACTGCCTGGTATTTGCATGCTTTCCTTATTTGTGAGAAGCTTAGGTGCCCCAATCTCCAGTGCCATAGCCAGTGTTCATCATTCTTGCTTAGATAGCATTGATGCTATCATTCTTTGAATATATATAAATTATTTGGAGTTCTTATGCCTTTGATCACTGTTTCTCCTGTATCAAGATCACGAACACTACATCCATTTGATCGAAATATTACCTCAGCTCCTTGATCGCACATCTGACTGACACTCAATAGATTATGATTTAAGCCATCAACATATATAACATTACCAGCTTTGACCTTTTCTTTCAACAGAACAGAACCTTCACTTTTTATGAGCGCAGGGGTGTCATTTCCAAATGAGACCTCCTTCTCCTTTTCTAAGGCACTATACGACTGAAGTTTTTCCTTATCACCCATCATATGTTTTGAATATCCATGTTGACGTACCATTGGTTTTCCTACCCTTCCGCATATAAGGCTATACCACATCTTTTTGGTTTCAGTTCTTTCATTCTCCATGTTTTGGCACTTGAGGCTTGTTCCTTCTGAGTTGTTTGCCGAAACCTGCTCCTGAATTCAGAATCTTCATGACCGAAGTTGTTACAAATAGAAAATTCAATTTCATTTTCAAGAGCAGAAAAGTTATTGTAGGTTCTTTTCATGATCCCAATCATACTTCTTTGTTTTTGAGATTCTCTAGTCATGATTGTCTTATAGGCAACACATTGAGCTGCTTTGTCACCAAAGTTATGACAAGAGAAGCATTGGCTATTGAAGAAACTCATGCGATTATAAAATCTACCAACCAAATGATTGTAGTTTCTACTATCATCCATTCTTGAGGTAGATTGAGAAGATTTTACCTGTGGCTGATTGTAGCTTTTGTTCATCCTTAAGGTGGATTGCCCCCGATTTACCTAGTAGTCTTTTTTCATTCTTGAGGTAAATTGTCCCTGATTTACCTGGTGATCTCTATTGGGCCTTTGCTCACTCCTCCTTGCTGCATCAAGATAAATTTCGGAGGTGGATGGTTTCTGCGCTTGAGATGTTTCTTCATTATACCCCAAACCTGTCTTGATTAGGGGAGAACGCTGCACATTGATAATCTCATGTTTCAGATCCTTTAACAAATCTAAGATTAAGAGATTTTGTTTTCTCAATCTATTTTCTAAGTCCCACACTTTCACATTCTAACTTTTCATGTTGTTTTTCCCTTTAAGCCAATTGAAATTGCAGAGTATCAATAATCATATTTTTCTCTTCTAAACAAATTTTGAGTTTAGAAATATATTCATAAAGACCTTCTTCATCTATAGCATCCATGAAATCATCATCTTCAAAAGCCATTAAAATTCTATAATTATTACCTCGTTCATCTTCATCACTACTTGAGAGTCCATCACTGTCTTCATGAGTGTAGTAGCTTTTATTACTTACATTTTGTTTCTTGTTCCATCTAACAGGTTCCTTACCTATGTCAATCTTGTCTTTGTGAGGACACTTGGCAGCTAGTTACCGACTCTTCCACAAGCAAAGCATTTGAAGGGTAACTTTTCTTTGAATCTTCCAGCACCTCGTTGAAGGTTCTTGACAAAATTTGATTCTTCCTCCTCTTCTGACATATGTCCTGACTCATATTAATGTCCTTTGCCTGAAGCCTTGAATGCAGCTTCTCTCCTATCTGAAGGTCCTCCTTTCCTCATTTTGTAAGTGGTTAGAATTCCGTGTAGCTGTGACATGGTAATTTTTTGTAGATTCTCCTTTTCTTCTATTGCATAAACTTTTGATTCAAAATTAGGAGACAAAGATCTTAGAACCTTTTCAACCACAACCGCAGCTTTTATTTCTTCACCCATGTTTTTCATACAATTAACAATATCATCTATTCATAGGAAATAGTTAGCCACACTTTCATCATTGTACATCTTGAGATTTTCATACTAAATTTTCAGGGTTTGAAGTTTTGCTCGTTTTACCTGTTCATCTCCTTCATAGCTCAGAACAATCTTGTCCCATATTTCTTTTGCGGTTTTATACTGCATAACCTTGACGAATTCGGATTGAGATAGACATCCTAATAGAGTATTGATAGTCGTTGCATTTGTTTCAAACTGCTTCTTCTCAGCCAGATCTGTGGGAGTTGCTGATGGAAAAGTGTACCCTATATCTATGATATCCCAGACTTCTGTACCAAGAGATTGAAGATAGGAAGTGACTCTTACATTCCAATAGACAAAATTGGTCCCATAAAAATTGGTGGCCTGATCGGTGCTTCTCTCTCGTAGTTGCTCATGATGATAGATCTTCCTTCAAGCGATCAAGCTTCTTCTGAAGGACTTGCTCTGATACCAATTGTTGGAAATAATACCGAGAGGGGGGGGTGAATCAGTATTATCAAACTCTTATCAATTTATACAAATATTTTCAGATCTGACAATTGAAACTTGCATATACCTTCCAAACTTATAATTTAATTTATTCTTCATATGTTTGTCATTAATCTATATGTGAGAACCATATAATAATGAGTAGGAACACAAAATAGACAGTCACACCAAGGAACACAAGATGTAAGGTGGAAAGCCAATATGGGTGAAAACCACCTGTAGCAATATGTCTCTATCTTCTTTCAATTAGAAACTTCTTCTTAGACTGATGTTGTACTGGTGTAGTATTTTACCAGTACGCAGGTTGCAACCTGCAGAGAGCTACAACCCTCTCTCGTTTTCCATCTTATTCTGGAAGGGAGCTACAACCCCCTTAGCTCTTGTACTAGCTGAAATACTAGTACATAGGTTCTGACCTACAGAAGGCTACTACCTTCTCTTTCCTTCCAGGGACCACGTTTAATCAATTTTCAAACTGGATCCAAAACATCATATACATGTGCATCACCCAATCTCCTTTAAACAAATAACTTCTTAGAATGCAGTAACCAGAAAATAACACCAGTAACCAGACACCAATTTAAACCCAGATCTCTGCAGAAACAGATAAAAGACAGCTACAATATATTCCAAGAAAGGTCTGCAACTTCACCGAAGGAAACCTACGGATATTCGCACTTCTGCCGTGACGAGTCTGCGCAACTCCGCACCTGCTTCTTCTTTGGTTCTGCGCACCTCCAGATTTAGACACTTTATTAATTCTCAAACATACCCCAGACTGTCGAAATCACAGATCCGTTCATGCGTCAAAGGGGTCCCAACTCTTTAGTAGATCTGACTTATAATGCTTCAGTTTCTCCTTGATTCAGATTCAACTATGTCTCACCAACCGATTATCAGAAATTCAGATCTTGCTCTTCTTAAGATTTTCAACACTTGTGATTAGCCAAATGATCTCCTTTCCTTTTTATAGGCTAGGCCTCACTCAAAACCATGGACCAAAACCATTGAGAAACAATACCACAGACTCAATACTTGGGTTCAATTATTTTGGATGCAATACCACAAACCAAAAACATAGGATCAAAAACTATCGGACTAATACCATGAACCAACCATAAGATTTCCCATGAGTGTGAGCTTTTCTATGCATGAAAGTGCATGAAAGTTTCTTTGCATGAAAGTGCGTGAAATTTTCTCTGCATGAAAGGAACTTTTATTTGCATGAAAGTGCATGAACGTTTCTCTGCATGAAAGTGCGTGAACGTTTCTCTGCATGAAAGTACATGAAAATTTCTCTGCATGAAAGGAACATTTCTCTGCATGAAAGTGCGTGAACTTTGCTGCACTATAATTTATCATCTGAGATGAGTGGGTTGCCATCAAATACAACATATGTATCATAATGCCAACAATATTCATTTGTTACCATTTGCATTACACATTTTACCTTTGGGCATTCGGCGCACCAACTTGAGCGACTTCTTCAAGCTGATTTCGCCACCATCCGTCTGCGGTTTGTCCTGAAACCTTCGCCAAGTAAGTACATTCTCCCTTACATTGTATAGGTAGAAACAATTCGTCCTGAACAGAGATGTCGATAGGTTGAGTTTGCATAATGTTCCCCATATTCCCTTCAAAACACACTTGATGAAATTGGATGGGCGTCTGAAGGGGTTGAGATGGGAGACAAGGAGAAAACCGCTCGAGACAAGTAAGCGTTTCCCAATGGGTAGGGAGAAACGAGGAACGATGGTGATGATTAGAACAAGGGGGGTTCCTCAAAAGACATGGTCTCAATAATCTCTTCATCAAGAGGAATATTTTCCTTTAAAGGGTTTGAAGAAGCTCCATCTCCAAGCCAAGGGGACTAAACATACGACTCAAGAGCTCTACTTGAAAGAGCAGATTCAGAGGATGGAGCCGATGTAGAAACAATTTCGACGTAGTTGAGCTTGGCAGGACTCAACGACATTGTTAGAGTCAGTCTTGTCAGTCCTGCGTCAGAGATCAAAACTCTTTCTGCATCTCATTTTTAGGTGTCTCTCTCCATTCATTCAGCTGCATTCTGCTAGAGGTAAGCCATAATCTGACCGAAGGGTCTTGTCATTCCATTCCCCTCATGTCTTGTACATGTTGGCTTAAGTCTTTTCATCAAAGTTATTAAAATCCATGACAGTCAATGTTTGATATTTTAATGGACAAGACTCATTTCAGTCATTAGGTCTAGGGTTTGCAAATTGTTGTTCTCAAAGTGCTTCAATAATACTTGCAGGCCAGAGGAAGGTTCAATAATTCACTCAAATGATGTTTCTGAGAAATAAAAGATGAATTTTGGAAACTTGAGAGAGGTTTTTGTCCAAAATAGGCCAAGGAAGAAAAACCTCCTTCACTTTTTACACAGGTGCCATGGTTTTATAGAAATATCAAAAATACACTTGTGTGAGGAGAATTGATGCACCTCTAACGTGACCTTGGGAAAATCAAGATTTCTCCTAGCACGGTTAGCCAAATGACTTGATTGATGCGTAAAATGATAACTAGACACAATCGATTTCCGATGAGCTAGCATGAGCTCAATTTGGAGTTGAGAAACACCTTCAAACGTTGACCACAACAGCACTCTCCCTTGAGGCAGCTTCACTGGGCACATTTTCACCAGTCTTGGGCGATTTGATTTTTTATAGCGAAAACGAAATCCAAATTGAAAACTGATAGTCCTGTTTGAAATAAGACTCAAAGACCTTTCAAATGAGCTATCGTGTGCCCAATTTGGACATCGAGAAGGCCTCCAAAAGTCTCATGCACAAAACTGCTATGCACAGGCTCTATGCGGCGCGACGCTTATGATAGGGAGCTCCAAATCAATAAAGGTTTACATTTTTGGATTCAACATGAAAAATAATGAATGATGGTGCATGGCTAAGAAATTTGGACAAGTTTTGAGTCACCAGACCTCTCCATCTGTCGTTTGGGTGGAAAATGCAACACTGGCAAATGGTTGGCTCTTCTACTTTAGTTCATTAATGATAATTGACCGACTCCCTATCTTCAACGATTTTCTTTCCCACCTTTGAGATTATTTATGATATTGAAAATCATTTTTAAAGGGTTGGAGTTTCTGGGAATAGTGTGGAGAAAAAACCCAGCATTCTCATTGTACAGTTTTGGCTTGGAGATTAATACAATGATGCAGCTCTGATTCATGAGATCCTTGTGGTGTGAGTTTAGCAATGTGTTTTCTTTCCTATGTTTTATATGTAATCTATTATTTTTACCATCCATTCATAATCATTACTGGTTGAATGATCTTAAGTAGGAAACATAGAATCTAGTTTATGCTCTGCCTTGTAAAGCATTCATATTCTGTGTATCTTCTTCTGTCTGAAAAGGATTCATGTGTAAGCCCTTTTTAGCTTTTCTTAACAGTCTTTCCACGCCATTTTATTTAAATCTGATTGCTAAACCTCCCGCCTATATTGCCTCATGAAATATTCTATGTCTTTGATTTAATTTCCTAGCTCATGCAGTCGTTTGGGCCGACACAGCTTAGAAAATTCAGTCATTTAAAAATTGCCTTTTCCATATCTATTTACTAGCCTAAAATTAGTATTTCATTTTGAGTCATCCCATACTTTATTGTGTATTTTTACTGAGTGTGACCCGGAGAGAGCCCTCTCCTGTTCTGGTAGGGCTAGCTACCAGACTGAGCGTGATTTGTGGTTACCCTGAATTTTTCCTTCCTTAAGACTAAGGCAGATTTAGGTACTAAAATAATGGGGACTCCACTGTGGATAAAATGGTTTGCTTGAAGATTGTTTTGCCCCAGTACATCTATCAAGCTCAGATCTGATGGTTGATGGTGAACAATGATCAGACATAAGAATACGGCTGAAATCATTCACCTGGAGACTCCTTTCACTGAAGAATCCAGCAACTGGTGCTTCACGGTGTCTCCACTGCAGAGGGATCAGTAGCTTTGAGTTTTTTTAAAATGGAGCGGATAGAAATAAGATATGCTCCCAGGAGCTGAGATCACATTCCAGGATTTCCAAATAATATTCCGAAAATAGATTGGTCAAGGAATTTGCCTACGTTTAAACATGATGGTAGGAAGGATGCTTCTTTACATCTAGTTAGATTTCACATGCACGTTCGCAAGTTGAAGGTTGATATCCCTGATATTGCTTGATGAAGATATTCCGAGCCACTCTGGAAGGTGAAGCCCAATATTGGTATGAAAATTTGCCCACTGCTTATATTTACTTTCTAAAGGATTTTCATGGCATGTTCATTGAGAGATATAAAGAATCTTATCCATCATTAAATTTAGTTCAGGATTGTTGTAAGCATGCTGATGGTTTTATTGAGAGCCTTGAAAAATATTATGAGGATGATAATTTCATGGATGAAGAGATCATGGAAGCCATGTATGAAAATTCATTTCAGTAGCATAAAGCCGATCATGAAAAGCTGCAGCAGTATCAAGATTTTAGTGCGGTGGAAGATGAAGGAATTTTGCATCTTGACGGTCAACAGGAATTACATGAAATGGATCAGCAGTATGAGGAAAACTTGTACACTCCTTCACTTGAAATTATTGAAGACAATCACTGTTTGAGCAAGAGAAAAAAAAAGTATTATCTCCTCTGTCTGAAAATGAAATAGATCAACTCTTGAACAGTCATGTTCCAACTCAAGTTAACACAGATCTGCAGTGTGCACACGGTCACGAAGGTGATGGTGGAAATTTTTCCTCTTTTGAAAAGGATGATAGTCTTGTGGGTAGCTTTATAGATTAGCAGGCTGAAAATTTCCATATGGTTGGAAATGATGAAAGAAGTTTTGTTTCATATCTAGTGGAAATAAAAGATGATATGCAAAAAAATGATGTTCCAATCTCAAATAATGGGGATGATAAATCAGATAAAGAGACAGATGGTGAGGAGGAAAAAGAGAGTTGCATGGTTGAGGCTGCCTCAAATGGAGAAAACAGAGTTACAGACCTAACTAACCTTATCTCACCAGAACTAGATCTTCATGAGGAGGTAGCTCATTCCCTCTATGAACGACAAGGTGAGATCTTTGTTCAAGTGAAAAATATCTAGGTGAATTTATGATAGATGATATAAATGATTGTGTTGCGTTTCAAGAATCATTTGAGGTTTCTTTTCTCATGATTGATGAATGCAAATACATTCTCGCTATCATATCATATGAAGATGACTTACAACATATTCAGACTTCAGCAGACCAGACCATTCATGATACAGTTTTAGACTCTTCCTCATATGTCTCATGTTTTGAAATGTTCTTTGAAGAGGAAATCTGCTCATCTATTTGTTCAGAATTTTTTGAATACCAGGAACATACTCTTATCTATGAAGAAAGACCAGAATCAAGAGAAAAAGAGATCTTGTTTTTCTAGTAAGAGGTCAATCTTCATGTTTTTCATGATCCAATGGAAAATCTGTTGCAGTCAGCAGTGAAGGTGATTGTTGCAGTATTCAGTGATGAAGGACATCATGGTCAACTGTGTTTTTGGATGCCCAGTTACCAGTAGATGTTGTTGACCAGGAGATCTGATCAGGAGAATCAATCAAGAAGGCATGTGCTTGATTGGTTACATTGGAAGACACATTACACATGATTGTACATATTGCATTAGTATGAAGGTGGCCGTCAGCATGATTTGAAACCCTTGAATCTTGATGGACTGCTGCCGTTGAATAAGTTTTGTCAGTTCTTTGTTTTAGTTAAGTCAGTCATGAGTCATTTCCTTTTGCATTGAGTCAGTTTTTCCAGTCATGTTGGTTTCATAGATAACTAGGTTTTAATTCAAGTTCCAGTCAATAAATGTGTTAGAGTCTTTTGTGTTTTGTCGAAATAATGACTCCATAGCCCAATGGAAGAAGGCACTATCTGCTCACCCAAAGATCTGCAGTTCTTAGCACCTCCAAGGAGCTGGAGCTACTATCCCCCATTGGAGCCAATGTTAGAGTCAGTCTTATCAATCCTTCGTCAGAGATCAAAAATCTTTCTACATCGCATTTTTGGGTGTCTTGTTCCATTCATTCAGCTGCATTCCACTAGAGGCATGCCATAATCTGATCGAAGGGTCTTGTCAGTTCATTCCTCCCATGTCTTGTACCTGTTGGCTTAGGTATTTTCATCAAAGTTATTAACATCCATGATAGTCAATGTTTGATATTTTAATGGACAAGACTCATTTCAATCATTAGGTCAAGGGTTTGCAAATTGTTGTTCTCAAAGTGCTTCAATAATACTTGCAGGCCAGAGGAAGGATGAATAATTCACTCAAATGATTTTTCTGAGCAAGAAAATATGAACTTTGGAACACTAAGAGAGGTTTTTTTCCACAATTGGCCAGGGAAGAAAAACCTCCTTCACTTTTTACACAGGTGCCATGGTTTTAGAGAAATGTCAAAAGTACACTTGCCTCGGGAGAATTGATGCACCTCTAAAGTGACCTTGGGAAAATGACGTTTTCGCCTAGCTCAGTTAGCTGAATGACTTGCTTGATGAGTAAAATTATAGCTAGACACAAAGATATTTCCAATGAGCTATCATGGGCTCAATTTGGAGTAGGAACACCTTCAAACGTTGACCGCAACAACACTCTCCCTTGAGGCAACTTCACTGGGTACATTTTGACCATTCTTGGGAGATTTGATTTTTGGTAGGGAAAATGAACTCCAAATATTAAAATTATTTTTGGGTTAGAAAGTAGTCTCAAATATCTTTCCAATGAGCTATCCTGTGCCCAATTTGGACACCCGGAAGGCCTCCAAACGTATCTTGCAGAAAAACGATATGCACAGGCTCTCCAAATCAAGAAAGGTTTACATTTGTGGATTCAGCATGAAACATCATGACTACTCATGCATGGAAAAGAAGTTTTGGCAAGTTTTGAGTCCTCAGGAGGTCAAAAATACTCACCAAATGACCTTTTTGCCCCCTATTTTGACACACAGGAAGCAGTCTTAGGAGATTGAGGTTTTGGAGAGGCAAATGGGCACCAAATTCAGATATTCCACATGGGTTGGAAAGTATACTCAAAGACCTTTCCAACGAGCTATTATTTTCCCAATTTGGACACCGGGAAGGCCTCCAAAAGTCCCCCGCAAGGAAGCGACATGCACAGGCTCTATGCGCCGTCAACGTGGCGCAACGCTTATGATAGGGAGCTCAAAATAATGAAAGGTTTATATTTTTGGATTCGACATGAAAAATCATGAATTATGTAGCATGGCCGAGAAATTTGGACAAGTTTTGAGTCCCCGGACCTCTCCATCTATCGTTTGGGTGGAAAATGCAACACTGGCAAATGGTTGTCTCTTCGACTTCAGTTCATTAATGATGATTGAACGACTCCCTATCTTCAGCAATTTTCTTTCCCACCTCTGAGGTTATTTATGGTATTGAAAATCATTTGTAAAGGGTTGGAGTTTCTAGGAATAGCGTGGAGAAAAAACCCAGCATTCTCATTGTACAGTTTTGGCTTGGAGATTAATAGAATGATGCAGCTCTGATTCATGAGATCCTTGTGGTATGAGTTTAGCAATGTGTTTTCTTTTCTATGTTTCATATGTACTCTGTTATGTTTACCATCCATTCATAATCATTTCTGGTTGAGTGCTCTTAAGTAGGAAAGGTAGAATCCAGTTTATGCTCTGCCTTGTAAAGCATTCATATTCTGTGTATCTTCTTCTGTCTAAAAAGGATTCATGTGTATGCCCTTTTTAGCTTTTCTTAACAGTCTTTCCAATCCATTTATTTAAATTTTATTGCTAAACCTCTCGCCAATCTTACCTCACGAAATATTCTGTGTCTTTGATTTAATTTCCCAGCTCATGTGGTCCTTTGGCCCCACACGGCCCAGAAAATTCATTGATTCAAAAATTTCCTTTTCCATATCTATTTACTAGCCTAAAATCAATATTTCATTTTGAGTCATCCCAGATTTTATTGTGTATTTTTATTGAGTGTGACCCGGAGAGAGCCCTCTCCTGTTCTAGTAGGGCTAGCTACCAGACTAAGCGTGGTTTGTGGTTACCCTGAATTTTTCCTTCCTTCAGCCTAAGGCAGATTTAGGTACTAACATAATGGCGACTCCAGTGGGGATAAAATGGTTTGCTTGAAGATTTTTTTGCCCCAATACATCTATCAAGCTCAGATCTGATGGTTGATGGTGAACAACGATCAGACATAAGAAGACGGCTGAAATGATTCACCTGGTGACTCCTTTCACTAAAGAATCCAGCAACCGGTGCTTCTTGGTGTCTCCACTATAGAGGGATCAGTAGCTTTGAGATTTTTGAAAATGGAGCGGATAGCAAGAAGATACACTCCCATGAGCTGAGTTCACATTCCAGGCTTTCCAAATAAGATTTCGAAAGTAGATTGTTCAAGTAATTTGCCTACATTTAAAGATGATGGTAGGAGGGATGTTGCTTTACATCTGGTTAGATTTCACATGCACATTCGCAAGTTGAAGGTTGATATTCCTAAAGATTTCTTGATCAAGATATTCCTAGCCACTCTCGAAGGTGAAGCCCAATCTTGGTATGAAAATTTTCCCACTACTTGTATTTGCTGTCTAAAGGATTTTCATGGCATGTTCGTTGAGAGATATAAAGAATCTTATCCATCATTAAATTTAGTTCAGGATTGTTGCAAGCATGCTTATGGTTTTATTGAGAGCCATGAAAAATATTATGAGGATGATAATTTCATGCATGAAGAGATCATGGAAGCCCTGTATGAAAATCCATTCAGCAGCATAAAGACGATCATGAAAATCTACAGCAGTATCAAGATTTTAGCGCGGTGGAAGATGAAGAAATTTGGCATCTTGATGGTCAACAGGAATTACATGAAATGGATCACCAGTATGAGGAAATATTGTACACTCCTTCACTTGAAATTAATGAAGAAAATCACTGATTGAGCAAGAGAAAACAAAAAGTATTATCTCCTCTGTCTGGAAATGAAATAGATCAACTCTTGAACAGTCATGTTCCAACTCAAGTTAACACAGATCTGTAGTGTGCACATGGTCAAGATGGTGATGGTGGAAAGTTTTCCTCTTTTGAAAAGGATGACAGTCCTGCGACAAGATTTATAGATCAGCAGGCTGAAGATTTCCATATGGCTGGAAATGATGAAAGAAGAAGTTTTGTTTCAGATCTGGTGGAAATAAAAGATGATATGCAAAAAAATGATGTTTCAATCTCAAATAATGGGGATGATAAATCAGATCAAGAGACAGATGGTGAGGAGGAAAAAGAGAGTTGCATGGTTGAGGCTGCCTCAAATTGAGAAAACAGAGTTACAGACCTAACTGACCTTATCTCACCAAAACTAGATCTTCATGAGGAGGTAGCTCATTCCCTCTATGAACAACAAGGTGATATCTTTGTTCAAGTAACTGAAAAATCTTTGGGTGAATTTATGGTAGATGATATAAATGATTGTGTTGGGTTTCAAGAATCATTTGAGGTTTATTTTCTCATGATTGATGAATGCAAAAACAATCTGGCTGTCATATCATATGAGGATGACCTACAATATATTCAGACTTCAGCAGACCAGACCATTCAGGATCCCATTTCAGACTCTTCCTCATATGTCTCATGTTTTGAAATGTTCTTTGAAGAGAAAATTTTCTCATCTATTTGTTCAGAATTTTTTGAAGACTAGGAACATACTCTTATCTATGAAGAAATATTAGAATCAAGAGAAAAAGATATCTTGTTTTTCCAGCAAGAGGTCAATATTCATGTTTTTCATGATCCAATGGTAAATTTGTTGCAGTCAGCAATGAAGGTGATTATTGCAGTATTCAGTGATGAAGGAGATCATGGTCAACTATGTTTTTGGATGCCCAGTTACCAGTATCTATGGTTGACCAGGAGATCTGATCAGGAGAATCAATCAAGAAGGCATCTGCTTGATTGGTTACATTGGAAGACACATTACACATGATTGTACATATTGCATTAGTATGAAGGTGGTTGTCATCATGATTTGAAACCCTCGAATCTTGCTGGACTGCTAGCATTGAATAAGTTTTGTCAGTTCTTTGTTTTAGTTAAGTCGGCCATGAGTCATTTCCTTTTGCATTGAGTCAGTTTTTCTAGTCATGTTGGTTTCATAGTTAAGTAGGTTTAAGTCAAGTTCCAGTCAATAAATGCGTTAGAGTCTTGTGTGGTTTGTCGAAATAATGACTCCATAGCCCAATGGATGAAGGCACTGTCTGCTCACCCAAAGATCTGCAGTTCTTGGCACCTCCAAGGAGCTGGAGCTACTATCCCCCATTGGAGCGAATGTTAGAGTCAGTCTTGTCAGTGCTCCATCAGATATCAAAACTCTTTCTACATCTCATTTTTAGGTGTCTCACTCCATTCATTCAGTTGCATTCCACTAGAGGCATGCCATAATATGACCGAAGGGTCTTGTTAGTTCATTCCCCTCATGTCTTGTACTTGTTGGCTTAGGTCTTTTCATCAAAGTTATTAAAATCCATGACAGTCAATGTTTGATCTTTTAATGGAAAAGACTCATTTCAGTCATTAGGTCTAGGGTTTGCGAATTATTGTTCTCAAAGTGCTTCAATAATACTTGTAGGCAAGAGGAAGGTTCAATAATTCACTCAAATGATGTTTCTGAGCAAGAAAAGATGAACTTTGGAAAACTGAGAGAGGTTTTTGTCCACAATTGGCCAGGGAAGCAAAACCTCCTTCACTTTTTACACAGGTGCCATGGTTTTAGAGAAATGTCAAAAATACACTTGCCTTGGGAGAATTGATGCACCTATAAAGTGACCCTGGGAAAATCACGTTTTTGTCTAGCTGGGTTAGCCGAATTACTTGCTTGATGAGTAAAATGATAGCTAGACACAAATATATTTTCAATGAGCTATCATGAGCTCAATTTGGAGTAGGAACACCTTCAAACGTTGACCGCAACAACACTCTGCCTTGAGGCAACTTCACTGGGTACATTTTGACCAGTCTTGGGAGATTTTACTTTTGACAGGGAAAATGAACTCAAAATCTTAAAATTCTAGTTGGGTTAGAATGTAGACTCAAATGTCTTTCCAACGAGCTATCCTGTGCCCAATTTGGACACCCGGAAGGCCTCCAAACATATCTTGCAGAAAAACGATATGCACAGGCTCTCCAAATCAAGAAAGGTTTACATTTTTGGATTCAGCATGAAAAATCATGACTACTGGTGCATGGAAAACAAGTTTGGGCAAGTTTTGAGTCCTCAGGAGGTCAAAAACACTCACCAAATGACCTTTTTACCCCTATTTTGACACACAGGAAGCCGTCTTGGGAGTTTGAGGTTTTGGAGAGGCAAATGGGCACCGAATTCCGAAATGCCACATGGGTTGGAAAGTAGACTCAGAGACCTTTCCAACGAGCTATTATGTGCCCAATTTGGACACTAGGAAGGCCTCCAAAAGTCCCCAGCAAAGAAGAGACATGTGTAGGCTCTATGCGCCATGCACGTGGCGCGACGCTTATGATAGGGAGCTCAAAATAATGAAAGGTTTATATTTTTGGATTCGACATGAAAAAAAATGAATTATGGTGCATGGACGAGAAATTTGGACAAGTTTTGAGTCCCCGAACCTCTCCATCTGTCGTTTGGGTGGAAAATGCAACACTGGCAAACGGTTGGTTCTTCGACTTCAGTTCATTAATGATGATTGAACGAATCCCTATCTTCAGTGATTTTCTTTCCCACCTCTGAGGTTATTTATGGTATTGAAAATCATTTGTAAAGGGTGGGAGTTTCTGGGAATAGCGTGGAGAAAAAACCCAACATTCTCATTGTACAGTTTTGGCTTGGAGATTAATAGAATGATGCAACTATGATTCATGAGATCCTTGTGGTGTGAGTTTAGCAATGTGTTTTCTTTTCTATGTTTCATATGTACTCTTTTATGTTTACCATCCATTCATAATCATTTCTGGTTGAATGTTCTTAAGTAGGAAAGGTAGAATCTAGTTTATGCTCTGCCTTGTAAAGCATTCATATTCTATGTATCTTCTTTTGTCTAAAAGGGATTCATGTGTATGCCTTTCTAGCTTTTCTTAACAGTCTTTCCACTCCATTTATTTAAATTTTATTACTAAACCTGTCGCCAATCTTACCTCACAAAATATTTTGTGTCTTTGATTTAATTTCCCAGCCGATGCTGTCCTTTGGCCCCACACAACCCATAATTCAGTAATTTAAAAATTGTCTTTTCCATATCTATTTACTAGCCTAAAATCAATACTTCATTTTGAGTCATCCTAGATTTTATTGTGTATTTTTACTGAGTGTGACGCGGAGAGAGCCCTCTCCTATTCTGGTAGGGCTAGCTACCAGACTAAGTGTGGTTTGTGGTTACCATAAATTTTTCCTTCCTTCAGCCTAAGGGAGATTTAGGTACTAACATAATGGCGACTCCACTAGGGATAAAATGGTTTGCTTGAAGATTGTTTTGCCCCAGTACATCTATCAAGCTCAGATCTGATGGTTGATGGTGAACAACGATCAGACATAAGAAGACGACTAAAATGATTCACCTGGGGACTCCTTTCACTGAAGAATCCAGCAACCGGTGCTTCATGGTGTCTCCACTATAGAGGGATCAGTAGCTTTGAGATTTTTGAAAATGGAGCGGATAGCAAGAAGATACACTCCCATGAGCTGAGATCACATTCCAAGCTTTCCAAATAAGATTTCAAAAGTAGATTGTTCAAGGAATTTTCCTACATTTAAAGATGATGGTAGGAAGGATGCTGCTTTACATCTGGTTAGATTTCACATGCACATTCGCAAGTTGAAGGTTGATATTCCTGAAGATTGCTTGATGAAGATATTCCTAGCCACTCTGGAAGATGAAGCCCAATCTTTGTATGAAAATTTTCCCACTGCTTGTATTTACTGTCTAAAGGATTTTCATGGCATGTTCATTGAGAGATATAAATAATCTTATCAATCATTAAATTTAGTTCAGGATTGTTGCAAGCATGCTTATGGTTTTATTGAGAGCCTTGAAAAATATTACGAGGATGATAATTTCATGGATGAATAGATCATGGAAGCCCTGTATGAAAATCCATTTCAGCAGCATAAAGATGATCATGAAAATCTGCAGCAGTATCAAGATTTTAGTGCGGTGGAAGATGAAGGAATTTTGCATCTTGATGGTCAACAGGAATTACATGAAATGGATCAGCAGTATGAGGAAAACTTGTACACTCATTCACTTGAAATTAGTGAAGACAATCACTGTTTGAGCAAGAGAAAAAAAAAGTATTATCTCCTCTGTCTGAAAATGAAATAGATCAACTCTTGAACAGTCATGTTCCAACTCAAGTTAACATAGATCTGCAGTGTGCACACGATCAAGAAGGTGATGGTGGAAAATTTTCCTCTTTTGAAAAGGATGATAGTCTTGTGGGCAGCTTTATAGATCAGCAGGCTGAAAATTTCCATATGGTTGGAAATGATGAAAGAAGTCTTGTTTCAGATCTAGTGGAAATAAAAGATGATATGCAAAAAAATGATGTTCCAATCTCAAATAATGGGGATGATAAATCAGATCAAGAGACAGATAGTGAGGAGGAAAAGGAGAGGTTCATGGTTGAGGCTGACTCAAATGGATAAAATAGAGTTACAGACCTAACTAACCTTATCTCACCAGAACTAGATCTTCATGAGGAGGTAGATCATTCCCTCTATGAACAACAAGGTGATATCTTTGTTCAAGTAAGTGAAAAATCTTTGGGTGAATTTATGGTAGATGATATAAATGATTGTGTTGGGTTTCAAGAATCATTTGAGGTTTCTTTTCTCATGATTGATGAATGCAAAGACAATCTGGCTATCATATCATATGAAGATGACCTACAATATATTCACACTTCAGCAGACCAGACCATTCAGGATCCCGTTTCAGACTCTTCCTCATATGTCTCATGTTTTGAAATTTTCTTTGAAGAGAAAATCTTCTCATTTATTTGTTCAGAATTTTTTGAAGACCAGGAACATACTCTTATCTATGAATAAAGACTAGAATCAAGAGGAAAAGATATCTTGTTTTTCCAGCAAGAGGTCAATCTTCATGTTTTTCATGATCCAATGGTAAATCTGTTGTAGTCAGCAGTGAAGGTGATTATTGCAGTATTCATTGATGAAGGAGATCATGGTCAACTGTGTTTTTGGATGCCCAATTACCAGTATCTGTTGTTGACCAGGAGATCTGATCAGGAGAATCAATCAAGAAGGCATTTGCTTTATTGGTTACATTGGAAGACACATTACACATGATTGTACATATTGCATTAGTATTAAGGTGGTTTTCATCATGATTTGAAACCCTCGAATCTTGACGGACTACTGCCATTGAATAAGTTTTGTCAGTTCTTTGTTTTAGTTAGGTCAACCATGAGTCATTTCCTTTTGCATTGAGTCAGTTTTTCCAGTCATGTTGGTTTCATAGTTAAGTAGGTTTAAGTCAAGTTACAGTCAATAAATGCGTTAGAGTCTTGTGTGGTTTGTCGAAATAATGACTCCATAGCCCAATGGATGAAGGCACTGTCTGCTCACCGAAAGATCTGCAGTTCTTGGCACCTCCAAGGAGCTAGAGCTACTATCCCCCATTGGAGCCAATGTTAGAGTCAGTCTTGTCAGTCCTCCATCAGAGATCAAAACTCTTTCTACATCTCATTTTTAGGTGTCTCGCTCCATTCATTCAGCTCCATTCCACTAGACACATGCCATAATCTGACCGAAGGGTCTTGTCAGTTCATTCCCCTCATGTCTTGTACTTGTTGGCTTAGGTATTTTCATCAAAGTTATTAAAATCTATGATAGTCAATGTTGGATATTTTAATGGACAAGACTCATTTCAGTCATTAGGTCTAGGGTTTGCAAATTGTTGTTCTCAAAGTGCTTCAATAATACTTGCAGGCCAGAGGAAGGTTCAATAATTCACTCAAATGATGTTTCTAAGAAAGAAATGATGAATTTTGGAAACCCGAGAGAGGTTTTTGTCCAAAATAGGACAAGAAAGAAAAACCTCCTTCACTTTTTACACAGGTGCCATGATTTTAGAGAAATGTGAAAAATACTCTTGCCCCGGGAGAATTGAGGCACCTGTAAAGTGACCTTGGGAAAATCACGTTTTCTCCTAGCTTGATTAGCTGAATGACTTGCATGATGAGGAAAATGATAGCTATACACAAAGATATTTCCAATGAGCTATCATGAGCTCAATTTGGAGTAGGAATACCTTCAAACGTTGACCACAACAACACTCTGCCATGAGGCAACTTCACTGTGTACATTTTGACCAGTCTTGGGAGATTTGATTTTTGACAGCTCAAATGAAATCCAAATCTTAAAATTCTAGTTGGGTTGGAAGGTAGACTCAAAGCCCTTTCCAACGAACTATCCCGCGCCCAATTTGGACACTAAGAAGGCCTCCAACAGTCTCATGCAGAAAAATGATATGCCCAGGCTCTCCAAATCAAGAAATGTTTACATTTTTGGATTCAAAATGAAAAATCATGACTACTGGTGCGTGGCAAATAAATTTTGGCATGTTTTGAGTCCTCAGGAGGTCAAAAACACTCACCAAATGACCTTTATGCCCCTATTTTGACACACAGGAAGAAGTCTTGGGAGATTGAGGTTTTGGAGAGGCAAATAGGCACCAAATTCAGAAATTCCACATGGGTTGGAAAGTAAACTCATAGTCCTTTCCAATGTGCTATTCTATGCCCAATTTGGACACTGAGAAGGCCTCCAAAAGTCCCCCGCAAAGAAGCAACATGCACAGGCTCTATGCGCCGCGCACGTGGCGTGGCGCTTATGATAGGGAGCTCCAAATCACGAAAGGTTTATATTTTTGGATTTGGCATGAAAAATCATGAATTATGGTGCATGGCCAAGAAATTTGGACAAGTTTTGAGTCCTCAGACCTCTCCATGTGTCGTTTGGGTGGAAAATGCAACACTGGCAAACGATTGGCTCTTCAACTTCAGTTCATTAATGATGATTGAACGACTCCCTATCTTCAGCGATTTGCTTTCCCACCTCTGAGGTTATTTATTGTATTGAAAATCATTTGTAAAGGGTTGGAGTTTCTGGGAATAGCATGGAGAAAAAACCCAACATTCTCATTGTACAGTTTTGGCTTGGAGATTAATAGAATGATGCAGCTCTGATTCATGAGATCCTTGTGCTGTAAGTTTAGCAATGTGTTTTCTTTTCTATGTTTCATATGTACTCTATTATGTTTACCATCCATTCATAATCATTTCTGGTTGAATGCTCTTAAGTAGGAAAGGTAGAATCCAGTTTATGCTCTGCCTTGTAAAGCATTCATATTCTGTGTATCTTCTTCTGTCTGAAAAGGATTCATGTGTATGCCCTTTTTAGCTTTTCTTAACAATCTTTCCACTCCATTTTATTTAAATCTGATTGCTAGACCTCCCGCCTATATTGCCTCATGAAATATTCTGTGTCTTTGATTTAATTTCCTAGCTCATGCAGTCCTTTGGCCCCACACAGCCCAGAAAATTCAGTCATTTAAAAATCACCTTTTCCATATCTATTTAGTAGCCTAAAATTAGTATTTTATTTTGAGTCATCCTAGACTTTATTGTGTATTTTTACTGAGTGTGACTCGGAGAGAGCCCTCTCCTGTTCTGGTAGGGCTAGCTACCAGACTAAGCGTGGTTTTTGGTTACCCTGAATTTTGCCTTCCTTCAGCCTAAGGCAGATTTAGGTACTAACAGGCATCTCATTGCCCCAGGATTCTATCTGATCAATGGGAGGAAGAAGACAAGGATCAGAGCAAACAAAAATCATATTAATGGGAGCGATGTTGGGAGGTGGGAGTGAAAAAATTCCCATAAGGGCAGGATCTTTAAAGAGTCCAACACCCACACTCTCACATGAAACGGAGGTATGCTCCATGAAAGGCACGTTGCCTTCGGAGGAAGAAGAGGCAAAGAAGGACAACTGGTCTACTGTGACAATTTTTCCCTAATGAGGAAAATGAATAACACAAAATAGAGATGAATCCATGGCTCGCATGGCATATGTCTAGTTTCGTCCTAAAAGGAGGTTGTAAGTTAAATTGGCATCAAAAACTTCGACCTCTAATTCAAGTGTCTTCCCCTCCAGAGTTGTTATGCTCCTATATTAATAGGTGTCATATTTCATGATTGATATTGATGAGCTCTGTAATATGTTCATACCTTTTTCTTGTTGCAAAGGTTTTCCATATTCTCAAAAAACAAAAAAATTAAAAAATGTAAAGAGGGTGTGCCCTAAAAGAAAAATCAAAAGGCAAAAAGAATGAAATGGTAAAAAAAAAAAGTGAAAGAAATGAACCCCAAACAAAAAGACCACGGAAGTATGTAAGTCCAAAATGCCACTACTACTTTATTTTCTACAAAAATCTGATTGTGTGCAGCTTGTTGATTTATGCCACCATTGATGAATGACCAAACAACTTAATCTTGGCTAGTTCATGTTTCAATTTCCTATTTTAGAGATAGAGAATAAAATCTAACCAAACTGTTCAATCTTGGCAGATAAGTAGATAGGTAGAGAAGCAAAGGAGCTCAAGAGCTGAATCTAAGCCCTTGGGTGTTATAAGTGTAGACTTAGGTAGGCATATCATGAAAAGAAAAAGAAGGTGATGTGGGTTTTCCAGTCCAAGTGCACCCAAAGAAAGAAGAAAAAATGCTAGGCCAAGTAGGTAGGGTAGGCACAATGGTGTTGCAGAATGAGTACTTGTGATAGATTTTGTCTCCACATATGTTAACTTTTACTTTAATCACAAGTGCCATGGCAGATACAGCTCAAGTGATACAAGGTTTCATGACTAACTCTTCTTCATACTTTTTCCCTAAAAAATAATTCACTCACTTCCCCAAGGATATTAAGATCTGCTTAATATCACTCATAAACCACTCATTCCATTTTGTAATGACTCCCTAAGTAAAACCCTGTTTTACTTAGGAGATTGCACAAACATCATATAACCCCTTTTTCCACTTCAAATCCTAAGTTGACACGAAAGGACAACACTTAGCATTGGTTCATTACATTTTTCATATTAACTATTAACTTTATTATATAAATCCCACCTTATTCCCAATCCCATATTGTATATAAATACATTAAAAATTCCCCAAATATTAATATTACCCACCCCGGTCGAATATGACCATAGTTACATTTCAACAGGGATTGATGAATTTATTCGAAGTTGATTAAGAACCCTCTCTCCACGCATTATGGAATTAATTAACCTCTTGTTAATTAATAACCAACCCACCCTGACCAACAAAATTGCCCTCGATACATTTTTAAATATCGTTTAATATGTCGGGCCCGCAGTAATAATTCTCTGCCATTTCTGAAGCCCGCCCGCCTTCAAATCTAGGACCTACCATCCGACGGCCCATGATCATATCACGCCACGCTTTATCTCCGATATTTAATGCGCGGAGAACCAGCGGTTTTGCTGTTGTACACAGGACACACGTCACCCATCTGGGGTTCTCGCTCCCTCCCCGCTCAATACTAGTCGACCCAAAAAGTAGTGCGAGGAAAACTGCTTACCAGCCCCCGCTAGGCGATAGGACATCCCATCGCTATGACATCATCCATGCAATAAATGCCAAAAAATCCCCCGCCAACCCCAATTTCGTTAAATAACGTGAAAATGTCATTTTCGCCAGTTTTCCTTGCAAGCAGTGTTCATGCAAAATACATCTGGTTAATTGCGCAAGCGTTCATTCCGCCACCTGACCAGAGAAACCACAACAACAAGCTCTACCGTTAGTCATTTCAACCTGCAATTGCATAATTTGTCTTCTTAAGCCAGGTATTTATCCATTCCACCAGTTACCCTATAATTTTGATTTTCCACTAGTAATTTTACCTAAAAGAGCTGAATTTAAGCTGAGATCATTCCAAAGCTACCATAAAGGACCCATAAGCCTGTTGTTTACTCCACTCTTCCCACAGAAGCTTGATTTCTAGTTTGAAAACACAAGAACCAAACATGGAAGCTCCCACAGCCCTGAACGTTGCGCCTATGAATGCACCTCATAAGGACTTGGATTATTTACCTTTGGCCGACAAAGATTTCCAAATAAAAGATTTGTCTAGTAACATGAACCATCTTCAGGCTTTCTACCAAATCAGGGATAGCTATCGAAACAATTATGATATTTTTGGGTTATGGGAATATAACCTTCCCATGTACTTCATTCCCTCAGCTCATGTTTTTCCAGACATTATTCATCAGTGCTGTGTCAATTATGACCTTGTCCACAGAGTAATCACGTCCCCATCCCAAACTGTGATTTTCCATATAACTGTTGAGTCTATTAATGAAATGATACACTTCCATTCCATTGATCCCCTTGCTCATATTTCCATGGGGTATCTACTTGAAAAATCTTCTCAATTGTCCAGCTCAGAGATAACCCGTATTGCCCATATGTTCATGCTACTAGATCATCAGCCTACAAGCCCACCTCCCTATCTACAAGCCTTTTTCACTGGCATTGGCAAACTTATTGTTGACATGATATCCCTGATCTTGGGATTCAATACTAGTGAGTATGTTGATGAGATCACCCTAGTTCTACTGTCAATGTTTATTCCAGGACAGCCCCCTGCTATCAAATATGATTATGCCGCATTCATTGCCAACAAAATCCATGATTAGTTCTTGAATTTGGATAGAGCAAGAGTCTTCAAGTACACATCTTTCATATACCACCTTTTGTTGTATCATCATTCAGATTGCTTTTCTTTCCCTATCAGGAGGTTGGACTCAAAGGGAAATTGAAGGTATATCATCTTTTGGACCTCAGTATTCCGTAATGCTTATGAGTGCCCTTATACCTATAATGAATTCATTGACTTGTTTTTACATAAAGCCTCCACTCTGCTAATAGGAGTCCCCCCTCCTAGGGTCTCTGCTAACATGAAAAAGATTCTGCAGCTCTCCAAAAAGTATAGAATAGGTGACTGATACCTATACTAGAATCACACTAAAATAAGAATATATGGCTGTGAACTGTGCCCTTTCAAGCTGCCCAAATATGTGCCCATGAGACTGTTTGCATTAGAATATTTCAGACAGATCATAAAGGCAGATTTAGATCATTTTTGTAATGCAAAGAAGAAGGCCCAACTAAGAATAAAAAACCAGTTAGGCCCTTATGTCATCAATTCTAGGGATGCATGGAAAATATACTAAGAAGATATTAGAAGAACACCTTAGATTGAAGAAGAGTTTTCAATGGGTGCCATATGACCCAAATAGTTTTATAGGTGACAGAAAAGTAAGGAACATGTTATCAGTTTATGTACATCGTAGGATCCGAGAAATTGAATAGTATGCAAATCAAGAAGAGTGGGTAGAAGGAACATTAATAGAAGAAATTAGTGAGCAAGAAAAGATGGAAAAAACTATGAAAGATGTTGTAAAAAGCCTTGACCTGGACTCTTTTGGACAGGTATCTTTCAAATTGCCTCAACAATCAGGAGTTGGTACATCTTCTGCTAGAACTTCTCAGCAGCCTACACAGAAAACCAACATAGTAGTCACAGGGACTTCAAAGGGCAAAGAGGTAGATACCAGAGAGCACCGTATAATAACAGACTAGCCAACAATGTCAAAAGAACAGAGTCAGGGGAAAATTCCTCCAGCCCAAACTAAAGCATCAGAAATTCCTGCATTACAGACTCCTCTAAATGAGGAAAGAAGCAAGAAGAGAGATAGGGAAGACCCCACACCTATCAGTGGACCTGCAGAGGAACTGGGTATAAAGAGACAAATATTGAATCCTCTATTTGAAGATGAAATTATTGAAGAAACCACAGACAGTCTAAGAGGTCAAAGGGTAGTCAGCTAGCAGACTTCCCCAGTGATAGAAACATCAACCAGCTCACACAGGCAGGAGCTAGAAAGGCAGCACAGTGTAGAAGTTTCATCCACTAGGCCACAAAGTAAACAAGCCTCAGATATCAAAAGGACATTTATAGAGATAAAGGCCAGGAATGACCCACTAAGGCTTCAAATTTACAATCAATATCTTAAAATGGCCCCCACCAACTAGCAGAGATTAATGTCAGCCTATGATATTAAAGAGGGAAAAATGATCATGAGTTACTTTAAGCCCAAGGTGCAACAGCCACAGTCAGCAGCTAATTACATTAGGACAAATTTGGAGGTCCTAGCAAAGGATATTCATCCTATGGACCATATTGAGCTTCATAAACAGACTAGAGAGATGGTCTACTCCACACTGGCTAATAAGGCAATGTTAGCTGATAAATTACATAACTCCTTGGACATTACCTCTCCTCAACTACATTTGGAGAAAACTTCTTCTCTGGCTAAGGACAACAGGATAAAATCTTTGGAGGAGATTATCATTGAACTGGAACATGATCCCAAAGATGCTAAAGGCATAAAGGCATTGATGAAGAAGAAAGAGGAAGATATTGCTTCCCTGAGGAAGCAGCTTAAACTCCCTCCTGCCATGCATCCACAGACTCCAGAAGTTGCACAACAGAAATCCAAACAGGAGATGATGCACCTACTGATGAATCTGAACAAAATATTAACCAATACCGAGTAGGCACTGGAATATGCACTAAAGGAAAAGCAGGGAGAGTCGACCTCCCAGCTTCCTGAGGTCACCCCTATAGTATCAACAATGCTCCCTTCAACACTTGGAAGAACACTGGCTACCAATGTTCCAGTATCTACAACAGAGGTCATCATAGGTACATCAGCAACAGCAATAGCACCAAGCAGTAGTACTAATATGACTATAGAACAACTGATAAAGGCCATGGAAGAATTAAAGATACAAGTTTCTTAATTGAAACTGGTAAAAGAACAATTGGCAAAAGTAGAAAAAATCTATGAAAAATCTAAGATGAATGTGGCAGAGAAAACAAGGGAGTTAAAAACATTAGAGAACAAGGTGAGATCATTAGAAAAGGATGTTTCTCTGGATAAATCTCTGACAAAAATCAAAGGTATTTTGTGGTCCAACATCAATCAATCCCTTAATAATGTGTGGAGATCTATCCAAGTTATTTATGAGCAGATTGACTTGATAAGAGCGGCCCAAGTGGAGATTCAAAAAACAAGAGCTTTATTGGGACAGATGCCTGAACTAGCTAACTGGCTAATACATTTTTTGAACACCAAGACCAACGAAGAATTGGAAGCACTGGAAATCAAAAACATGACAAGCACCATTCTGGAAATCAAGAAAGTTCTAACCAAGAGAACTCTGATGCAAAATTTGGAAAGGAGATGCCAGGACATGCAGGTGGAGATTAATTCTTTCATAGAAAAGTTCACAGTTTTGCAAGATAAGGGTCTGCCCAGTTCTTTAACAAGTAATAACCAGCTGATGAAATATGTAGATTATGCACACAAATTGAATAAATATGCTCTTGATCAAATTACTTCATCAACAAGTGCTTCAGGAGTGAAGGCACTTCCATCTAGCCAAGCCCTCTACGACAACTTAGAAAAATTATTTTACATTGAGCATGAGGTGAAACATCTATTCACTATCGCGCCTAATTTCTTCAGGTACACAGAAACTGATGAAACTTTAAGGAAGCTGTAGAGACATAAATTACAAGAACAGAAATGGTGGGCAGATATGTTAACAATTTTATAAACTTATCTTTCGTATCTTTCGTATCTTTCGTATCTTGGGTATAATGAAATTTTGGGCCATTTACCATGATGCGGTAAACAAAGTTAAAAGAGGGGCATATCAGTCAAAGTGTATTAGATCAGGGTTTAATTAATATCCGAGCAAGCCGGAGCAGCCAGCATAGAGTATCAATGGAAGACAGCTGTAAACCGACTCACAAGGCTACCTCTAGCACATTTGACAAACATGGAGCAACCAACACAACATCAATTATATTTTCCCTATTATCGAGATTGTTTGTCTCTATCTTTTGTAAAAACAATGAGTCATCTCTAGATATTATTCATGTGAGATTTTTGTAAGATATTTTGTATAAATACCTCCCCAATCGAAGTATTTGGGGTTGGTGAGGCATTCCTAGACTTTGTTGTAAACATTGAGTTTTTTTAAATATAAAGTTGTTGGAATCAACTATGATTGGGCTCACTGGATGAAGAATTGAAACGGAAGACTTGCCACATGATTCTTAAATCAAGCATCAGAATAATAAGTCTTTTATATCTATGTTTTAAAGTTTTTCTTGTTCATTATATTACCCGTGTTTCATAATCTGAATGATAGAGATAACGATTAATTCATAATTTGCTTGAATGCACTCTGCTTTCATCCGTTCTCATTCTCTGTGTTTTCTTCAAAATTAGAATAAGCAGTGTAACTCTTAATTGCTCTTACTTCCTAATTCTTACATGATGATCATTTGTTAAAGAATTCTTAAATTCTCTTTAGTAGTAATCATCCATTTTCCCTCTTTAAATGGGTTGAAAGATTCTTAACTACCTTTCACCTAATTTGAATCCATTCCATCTGTTTCATCTCATTTATTTGTTCCCTACTTGACTACCTTTCCCTATGGAACCATCCTCTGTGAAGAAACCAAATCCAGTAAACTACTCTCGTTGACTCGATTAGCCCAATGAACTGAACCTTAACCTTTCACCTCTATTCTATTGAAACTCACCATCCAAAAATCAAACAAAACCCCTGAACCTCATAACTAGCCTAACATATTTCAAAACAAAGTTAAATCATAAAGAGAGAGCCCTTTCTAGATACAGATTGGCTAGAATCTGTATCTAAAAGATTGGTTTGTGGTTACCTCGACCTCCTTTCCTTTTCTTACAACTTTAGGGAAAACTTGAGTGATAACAAGAGTAACAGGAAAGCGCTGGAGGATACCATAAGGATGAGACTCTCTCCCATCAAAGGATTCTAAGGTCGTAGGAGACTGGCTCAAAGTCAAAGAACCAATAGCCTTCCAACAAGAAACAGACATAATGCAAGTAGAAGCGCCTTCATCAATGACCATTCAATGAATATTTTAGAATTGATGATGCCTTGAATAAGGAAGGCAATTTGGTGAGGCAGTCTTGGTATATCACTGTCTAGGTCTAAAGTGATCAAATCCGAGTTGGCCGGGTGAATGCCACCAATGGCCGATAACAAGGACATCCTCTAAGAGGGGCAGCTCTAGAGGACTTCTAATGCGGACATAGTTGATGGAGCCTGGGCTAAGTCCTCAACGATGCTATAGTGCTGAGTAGCACGAGCATTAGGGTTTTAAGAAGACTTCCAGAGCACCCCTTTAGGAGGGGGTCGGATGACCGTTTCAGTGCTAGGTCACTCGATATGGAGGGGACCAGAACTGGACAGAAGAACACTAGAGGGGACCTCAACTTCCTTCTCGGTTGGTGATAGATACTATTTTGCCCGAGTACTAATGTGGATGGGAATCATCCCAGCCATAAATACCTGAGAATGAAAGGGAGAAGAGGATTGAGATGGATCAGCCACCATTTGAGTTTGCTGCGAGGGAAAAGGCTCTTTGAGCATGGCAGGAGTCTCGGGGGCACTTTTCAACAAATGACTAACTTCAGATCGCCTCGGGCAGTCTTTGGTATAGTCATCCTCGTCACAGATAAGGCAAGGATACTTAGGCTTGCGTTTGGCACCTTCCTCAGATGGAGGTTTAGGGGAATCCTTCTTTGGTTGGTCGGCCTTATTCTTTCCTTTTCCCTTGTTTTTCCCTTTCAAAGCTTTGTCTGCCATCGTGGAATGAACAACATTAACCTTGCAAGTGTTACTAGAATTGGATACGGCCTGAGAAGTGTTTTCATTTGAAGTGTTCATCTTTTGCTTCCCAAGGTTCGTGGAAGATGTTTTATAGGACATATTGATAGAACTGATGATGTCGTCAACAGATGGTGTTGGCAGGGATTTGTATGTTTCGGGCGTTGGAGCATGAGGCAAATAATCATATAGTGTACCAGACTGGGAGCAAACTATGTCAAGGTACTGAGCACGTGCGATAGCTTGCTCTTCAGTTACACATGCCCCCGTAGCAATGTCCCAGGCTATCAAACCACCGAATGAGGTCGTAAGCCAGTCAGTCAGAAGCTGATTAGGAATCCAAAACTTAATCAAATGGCGACGTCATCTCCATTCATTGATATGATCGGAGATATGCATGGTCGTGGTCTGTTTTAAGGATGTTAGGAGGTGCATTCCCATTTCATATCAAATCAACAACTGAAAATGAGTTAAAAATGCCATAGCCAATGAGTTAATGTCTTGAAAAGATCCGTGAGCGAGCTCAATATACCATTTGGCAGTAGAGCCGGTGAGAGTCCATTGAAAAAGGCAGAGCCAAATTGAATCATCAAGCCATGAATTTGATGAACACCATAGGTGATAGGTCATGACATGAGCTTGGGGATCTTCTCCAGCATTACCATCGAATTTGGGACAATCACAGGGAATCTTAGTTGGGACCGATGGCCAATACAAATTATGAAGAATAGGATCATTAGTCAGTTTGGACATGTCCGGTAATTCGAACATTGCCAAAAAGGGTAATTGAGTGTTGAAGGACATCTGAGGCCACGGATAAGAAGCAGCACCAGAGTTCTATCCAGTTCCCTGTTGCCCCCATTGATTTTCCCCAGACGGATTTGGCCTGTAGGGATTTTGTCCATAGGGGTTATAGCTATAACTGGATGTTTGACCCTGGATTTGACCCCCTGCATTCCATTAGTTACCAACCTGACCCACGAGACCAACACATGGTTACTAAAAATTATGATTAGGGTTAACCTACGGTTGTTGATAATTTTGGTATGGGGCAAGTTGAGATTGAGCTTGGGGTTGCTGAAAATTATAAGGCAGATGGGCTCCAAACTAGGCCTGGGGGCTAGGCTGTGCTTGATAAACAGTTTTCGTTTGGGGCCCAACTTGAGCTTGAAGACTGAATTGGGTCTGAAGCACAGACTGGGGCTGAAAACCAGGTGGAGCTTGAGAAGCAATGACCATTTGAGCACCCGATTGAGCAGTCCCAGATGGATGTCCTTGGGATTACAGAGGTTGAGCCATCTGGCTAGATGGTTGACCTGGTTCAGATTGAGGTTGACCCTTTTGCCTAGAAGATTGAGCTTGCTGGGTATTGGGTTGACCCTGCACAACTAAGGGTTGTCCTGATTGGCCGGATGGCTGAGCAAACTGGACAGTTGGTTGGCCTGGTTGGATTTGAGGCTGACCAATTTGTCCAGAAGGTTGTCTAGGCTGGACAGTGGGTTTGCCTTGCTGAATGTGAGGCTGACCAACTTTCCCAGAAGGGTAGCCTTGCTGGATACCGGGTTGGCCTTGTTGCATGTAAGGTTGTCCCGGATTACCAGAAGGATGCCCAAAATAGGTAAAAGATGAACAACCACCAGCCGAAGGCTGTCCCTAGAAGGGTTGTCCTTGTGGGCCTCCAGGTTTCCTTGGATAAGGTTGTCTATAATACTTCTATCCATGAGGGGGCTGCCCGTAAGAGGGCTGACCTTGATAGTGTGATCCTTGAAGATTTGTAGGAAGTGCTTGGCCACCATGATAAGCAGTGGTGCCCTAATCAATAGAAAATGGAACCGTGACCTCAAACTCCAGTTGAGATGGCATAGGTCTAGGGTAATAGATATGAGCTCCGTGAGAATCATAATAATGAAATGGATTTTGTGGATCTGGGTTCCGAAGATCTTGTATATATTGATCATATGCCCCCGCTGCTGGAATGGAACTAGAAGAAGGTGGGGCACTTAATGTAGGATTAACAACTCCTACTGTTGGGCCACTATTGGTAGGACCGGCAGAAGGTCCCGCAATAGTGGTCACTACTGAAGAAGCAGTGACGACATTGACAACAGGGGTTTAAGAAGCTACGCAAATGGTTGGAATAGTCGGAACAAATATGACAGTCACATTGTGAATCTAGGGTGTAAAAGGCTCTGAAGTCGGAGGGACAATATGGGACCATATGGAACTCAAGAGGGGAGACTTAGAACCGATGATATATTCCAAAGCATTATAACGTAAAGGTAATGAGACACCAAGGGAAGTGACACAAAAGGGTGAAGTTTCCATAGACGTAAGTATTTCACCTCCTCCCACAAAGGATTCTTCACCAGAGATGGGGGTCATCTCATCCATGTCGGAGGAAGACTTCATGACTGAAACACCTGGAGGAGTAACAAAAAAGTCTTCTTCGGAAGGCTCCCAAATGGGGTTCCAATGAATGTCGTAAGACTCATCCTCTGGAGCGCAATATTTAAGCGGTTGGATACATGGGATAATAGGAAGAGTATCCCTAACAACCGGTACCTCGGGAGTGATAGAAGATGGAGATCCTTGGTCACTTGGAATGGGAGATGGGATCGATGATTCCACTAGGATGATTCAATTCAAAATCCTAGGAAAACGAGTAAGGAAAGAACCCTACGCAAACTAGGAAAGAACCCTACGCAAACTAAAACACAAACAAGATCTAACAGGGTAAATGTGAACGTGGTTGAATAAATTTTAAGACACAGGAACGGAACTTGACCTTTTCATATTTAAAGAGTCGAGAAAAGGAAAAAAAGATGACTCTAGTTGCCTTCGAATATTTAATGAGCCTAAAAGTAAAAGTGCTCAGATAGACCTTTTCTTTTATGGAGTTCGAAAAGTAATGAAAGTGACTACTCTGGAGAACTAGGCAAAAGGTTTACCAAACAACCTGTAAACCTGCATATACACCTTAGCAATCATATGAAAACCAAGGACTTTCCGTACGACAGTGAATCTTCCCGAATGTTGTGTTCAGTGCATTACGGTTTGCAAGGTGGCAGACACGGCTTCCTAAGGATATAGGATGATAACCTAGTGGGGTCTCCCAACATATACTTGATGGTACTGGGAGCACAAGTCCGTGCTAGCAGCTATTGGATCACAGAAGGAGGAATCACCCAACCTTAAGTGAAAACAATAGAGGCTAGGTTTAAAGACTCCGGAGCATGTCTCTAGCCTAGACCTCTAAATAATGTGCGTTATGTTCCAATGCATTGTTAGGTTTATTCAGTTCATTTTAGAGTTTATCTTTAATTATGTTCCAATTTATAGGCCTTACTGTATGTATATCAAAACCTAGGATGCAACTAGAATGAATAAAACATCTTTCATTTCGATTAACTCCTACTTACAGAAGGGTCGAGAGATCATTCCCAAATCAAGGCAAAACCAAGATCAACAAATGCAGTCACTTAGGAAACACAATAAACACATCAATCCCTTACAGTGCATCGATACTACTAATGAGAGATTTAAAATGTTGCTTTCTAATTTTTCAAACATGAAAAACTTGGAATGCAAAATTCGCTTTCACTTTCGTACACTAATGAGAAATCTTTTCATTTTGATAGCTTTGAATTATAAAGAAACAAACAAGCAAGTGTGAAACTGATTGACCAAAACAATTGTAATATATGTCTAGTAGTGAAACAATGGAATCAATATAAAAATTGGTTCAATGAATAACACTAAATATCAATCAGCAAGAAACAAGCGATGGAAAAAAATTCAAGCATACCAAAAAATTCAAGCGATGGAGTCGCCAACTGGTGATGCAGGATAGTGTTCCCTCTATGGACAGAGGCAACTCCTCTAGCCCTAGAGCGGGTCTAGTCACAGCAAAGAGAGATCAAAAATAGATTTCCTTAAACAATCATTGTTGGAGGCCTACCTCAACCAGTGGTCGATGAAGTTCTGTTGTGCTACTCTAGCTTTCGCTTCCTTCTCCTCAATGAGTGATCAACCAGAAACCATGCAAAGGAAATACAACAAAGCACATAATTGGGAAACAACAATAATCTATTTACTCACAAAGTCAAGAAGTCATGAGATATCAAGTAAATTACATACAAGACATAGCAAAACATCATTGATTGTATTAATAATGAAATAAGAGCAAGCTTACAACCAAAGCCTTGACATCACAAGCCTTCTCAGAGGGTCCAACCAACATCTTGATGACTTTGGTAGTTTCATTATCTTCGTCTACCTCCTCCTCAACAGATTCTTCTGAAGAGCTCTCATCTCCCTCATCAGGTGCTCTTCTCTGGGCTGTCTCAATTGTCTCCATTCTCACACACAGACTTTGGACCTGTTCTAGTAGAACTACATTTTCCTCAGGTCTTCCTTGATTGATGCCTCCTCTTGGCAACATTTTCACTACAAACAACCCTTCCTTCTACTTTTATCCCACAAATGACACAAACAGAAAACAATGACTTGATTAGCCCACAATTGGATCTATAAAACCCAACAATCACACCGCTTAACACTCCTTTACTTTGAAAAATACGTCTTTTCCTTCCCGAAGCCAAAAGCCTTTGAAAAAGCTTAAAACAATTATTTTTCCCTTTCAGGACAAAATACTCTCGAAAATGTTAAAACAAAGCCTTTTCCCCTTTCTAAAGTGATTATATATATTATGCCAAAAATCCATATCTAGCTGATCAAATAGCTCAAATTGAATCGCAATATTGGCAATCGGGGTCCCAACGGTCCACAAATGTTGGTGCTATCCCTTAGTGGAGGTCTGATACGATATCACTAATTTCTATCGGTGATTGCAATATGCCTCTTTACAATATACCGCCTCCACTTAAAACCCTGATGCGATAGCCTTTGCAGATTCAATAGACTATCCAACCTTATCTATACCGTTTCGGGTCCAGTCATATTACGGTATCAGTATTCGGTGATTTCACAACCAGGTTACCTTCCTCTGCAGTAATGCGATTTATATATCGGACCCGATAAGAACCAAAACTCTTGCGTATGAATTTTCAAGTCTGCTATACGGATCCGCTTAGTGTTTTTCATGAAAGCTTAGTGTAAATGGATCTTCCACTTACGGAATTAAACAACACGAATTTTTCCTTCGTCACTGGGTTTTAATGATAAAACAAATGGCACTGCATTTATCGATTCCAAGGAAATAGGTATTCATAGATTCTCCATAGAAATAAAAACAACAGATGCAAAAGCATACACAATATGATTGTCACGGGTCTGATAAAGAATTTACACAAACATCATAAATATTTCATCAATTAAACATTGTTATAGAGTCTCAACCTTGAGTCTTCTCACAACATTAAAGACCTCTGTCTCAAAAAGAATGCAATCCACAACCTATCTCCCTACTCTTGCTCTACCCATCCTCTCGCTCATTACATTTTCCTTCTTTTTATCCATCAATAAACACTCTAACCATATCTAACAACAAAATCTCTATTTTTAATAGATCTAATAGCAAATATCTAGCTCCTAGCTCTATGCTAACAATCTCTATCTCTGAATCTAAAATAAGATAGTCTCTAACTTATTACAATAATGAAATGCAACTAATTTCTTGAGAGATGCAACCCTCTCAGTAAAAACTGGATTTTTTAACAATCAAGTCAATGAATTTCAACCTCTTTTAGCCACAATATGTTAACAAGTTTTCACATTGCTGGATAAGTCCAGATGGTCCTACACCAGAGTGTGGTTTACTATGTAATTTGCACAGTTAATTGATTTTCTCCAAAAATTAAGAATAAGTCCTTTAGATTGAAGCATACAATTAGCCATTTACTTTAAGGTATGATTCTTCCTTTTAGCTACACCACTTTGTTGTGGAGTATATGGAACAATATATTTCATTTGAATTCCATGCTCAGTACAAAAGTTGATGAATTTGTTGTTAACATATTATCTGCCATTATCAGATCTTAGCTTAAGAATTTGATGCCGAGATTGTTTCTCAACAAGGGCCTTAAAGGCTAAGAACATGTTAAATACTTCACTCTTTAGTTTTAAGAAGTATACCCAAGTGTGTCTGGAGAAATCATTGATAAAAGTTAATAAATACCTGTAGCCAGAGAACAAAACAACTAGAAGTGGACCACATAAATCACTATGCAAAAGATATAAAGAGGTTGAAGCATCCCAAGAGGCACATTTTTCAAAACTATCCTGATGACGTTTTTCGGGTACACATCTGGAACAAACACCATCTCTGCAAGATACCATAATAAGACATGTCATGATATTTTCTTTGCATAGATTTTGAAGGGAGTGATAGTTTAAGTGATCAAATCGCTCATGCCAAAGTTTTCTCACTTCAGCATTATGAGCAACAAATACCGAGGGAAGAGTTGATGACCCAAATTTGTTAAACTTATACAACCTTGTAGAATCATCAGCAATTCCAGTAGCTAAAATCTGTCTAAGATCTCTTAGATCCTTAATTACAACATCGTGAGTTGAAAATTCGATGGTTTTACCTTCACCTTAATGAGTTATCTGATATACAGATAGAATGTTGCACATGATAAGGTTGGAACACATAATACATCATTAAATTTACCATTATCTAGATGAACAGTTCAAGACCCTACAACACTAAGAGATCTATCATCACCAACATATATATTTTTGGTGTTACAATCATTTAAAGAAGAAAACATGGCTTTGTTTTTTGCTATGTGATAAGAAGCTCCAGAATCAATGAGCCACTCATGAGAATGAGAAGAAGAAGATAAATTTACTGCATAACCAGACTGAGATGCTTGATAACCACATGCATAAAGTGTTATTCCTTAAGATGAATTTGAAGTTGAAGAGTGCTCCAAATGGATGCTATGCTTCTTCATTGCTCCTTCCAAGGCTTCCATATTCTTAAAGAAGTTGGATTCTAAGTGGCCATCTTGATTACAAAAGTTACAATGTCTATCAATCTTCTTCCCTTTGTTTTTGTTTGCCTTATCATTTTGTTGAATTGATTTTTCATTTTGAGACTGAAATTGCTTAGGACGCTTGTTTGGTTTAGGAACATTCTTTTTAGGTTACTACTTTTTAGGATTCTTTGAATTTAGTTGTTGCTAGGAGGCTAAGGATTTATTAGAAGAGTTTCCAAGATAAATAAGACCAATATGTAAGAGTTTTTCTTTTTCTCTTATTAAAGAATCACAAAATGCATCAAAAGAGGGGGACTTGTAGTCTTGTCCTTGAGAAATAAAGGCTTCTCTAGTAGAATGGAAGGTGGAAACAAACACAGAGTAGTTGGTCCCAACTTATTAAGAATGGAATAGCTAAGGTTACTATCTTATTTCTTAACCTTAACACCTTCCAAGAGAAGTCTAAGGGTCTTACACTTGGACAAAAAGTCTTCAATGGAAGAAAAATTATTGGGGTCCAATGTAAGCAACTCATCTTCGAGTTGATGGGATCTAATTTCATTTTTAATTCTAAAAACTTTAGTGAGTTGATATATTGCTTCATTAGGGGTATCAAGTTCTACGATATGGAATCTAAGGTCTAGATAAATAGACATCCCTATCAACCCATGTGCTTGACCTTGCTTATTTTCCCATTTGGCTTCCTTATCTTCATCTTCAATTTTAGATTCTTGGCATGAGGCTATTTTGTAAAGATCTTTACTTCTAAGTTAATCCACAATCTAGGATCACCATTGGAAGTAGTTAGTGGTGTCAATAATAGCTTGGCATGGACTTTACATTTTAATAGAAACTGAAGCTATAGATGCTGAAACTAAGTGTTCAAATGGAAATATCTCAAAACATTAGGTTGATTCAAAAAAACAGCCTCTGAAAACAACTTCCGGATGAAGAAGTTATGGCTTTTTGAAGAAAAGTTCTTGAAGATGCCGACAAAGTGCATGAATTTGCGGAAGTGAATGATAATGTTATATTTTAAAAAAAAAACTCCCCTGCCCCGTTTCCAAACTTAATAAAATTAGCTCACTTTCAAAAAATAAATTATGTGACCCACTTTTATAAATAAGTGAAACTCACTTTTACAATGGTACTTTATGAGCTACCCACTAAATTGTAACTTAAATAAAATATAAAGAGACTTTAGAATCATAAGTGACTCACTTTTTATAATGGGTGAGAACACTATTACATAAAATAACTTTAAAACATAAGTTACATGTGCTTTTTGAAAAAACAATTTAACAAAAAAAAAGACTTGAACTCAAGACCTCTATTCTCATAAAGTAACTTTGGACCAAGTGAGCTAGTTTAAAAGGTTAGTAATTTTGGAAAAGAGGAAGGGTTTTTTGTTTTTTTGTTTAGTCACCGAAGCTTTGGGGTGCATGCTTACTTTAAAAAGCCCTTTTTCCCTACAAAACAAAGAACCACATAACCCAACACAGATATACAAAAAAATACAAACCTTATGGCTTAAAGTTAGCTTTCACCAGAAACTAAATATTTTCCTCAATGTTTCTGATTTTCTGATATCACACTAAGGAAGGGTGGAAAAGAGCATACGCATGAGAAAAATCCTTCCTTTCTATTTTTGATTTGACCAGATCGCACAGAGTCACGAGGAAAAGAGCATACACAGAAATGAAAGGTAGAGATCCAGTAATAAAAAATAGAGAGATAAATAAACCGAAATAAATAGAGAGATAAATAACTAAAACTACAAATAAAGATTGTATACCTCTAGATCTTAAAAATAACGTAGCTAGGGCTACCAGAAACCTTTCGCATGAAATGAAAGGGGTTCCTCACTAGAACAGATGCTCCTAACACAATAGAGTAGTCCTCTCAGCCTGAAAGTGGTCAGAAATGGTAGATCTAGGAAACGACAGTCGGATACAGTTATACCAACTTTGGATTTGGATCACCAACGAATGAGGCCCTCAAATAGATCTGATACCATGTAGGAATTTACAGGGTAAGTTCCTCAGATAGAACACTAAACAAAACCACTCAAAAACAGATCATAAATCAATACACTAGTATTCTTGATGTGGTTAAAACCCTTAAAGGGGAAAATAGTCCACGGCTTGAGCCAACGTGGCAACTTCAGACAATTTATTAATAAAAGAAAGAAAATTTACATAAGCTTCTCTCATGAATGGTCACGTTAAAAATGACCCCCCATTTTCTTTAAATAGAGATCATGGACAAATCAGGTGTTAAACCATGGACCAAGTGTTGGTAATACCGAGGAGAGAATGAACCATCGGATCACTTCATCTCTAGAACATATCACGATCATCGGATTGTAAGTTAGAAAAGTACATAGTAAAGAAACACACTTTACCTAAATCTACACTAGCCCAAGTTATACTTAACTATTTACTATGTGTTGGAATATCCTAAGAGCTTCATTCTCCCTCATGGATAAAAAGGAAAAATTGAAATTGTCTCTACAACTGAGACTTTTCTAAGGCAAATTTTAAAACCCTGAGAAGGAGCAGCAAGAGAAATGGGGGAAGGTTTTAGCCAAAGGGGAAGCAACTTTTGACATCCATGAGAAGGCCAACCACTAGAGCAGCCACAACTAAGAAGCCAAAAGCACGAACTACGTTGATACAGGATAAAACAAATTTGTTATAGGAGAAACAAAGCTTCTACAAGAGACAATTTGCCTACTACAAGATTGTCCCAAGCGGAAAAAAGGGGCCCTATATTGAGAATTTTGGCCACAAAACCCTAGAATTTTGAAGGATTCTGCAAGGAAGGGGTAAGTACTTGATCTCTCACCTCTTACAAACAAAAAATATATGATTTTTTGCAAAATTCCTCCATTAAACACCCTATAGAAGAACCATGAGAACAATCTTTTTTTATGAGGATGAGAATTATGATGGGAGAATTAACTTGTATTGAAACTGACATACAATTTCTCACCTTAGTCATCAATAAGAAGCACTCTTCTTTTCATAAGTTGAAAGCCTAAGTGCTCTGAAACTGATAATTGGCAGCAGGGTTCCATTGCACAAGCCTTGAGAACACATGGACATTTTTTGTTGACATGGATAGAGAAGTGTTTATGGACTTGAAGATATACTCATGGATGGCTCTGTAGAAGAAGAAGAAGGTGGAAAATAAAAATTCCTGAAAAAAATCAAAACAAGGGATAAAAAAAGAGTAAGAATAAAACTAAAGAGATAACCTCCCTCTAATCCAAAATAAAGGAGCTCGAAGCCTCTCAGAAGAATCCAAACACTAGCGAAGGCATGATGAAACAACTAAAATAAGAATATGCCCTACTATATAGGAACGAAGAAAGATGTTATAGGAATATATAAAGTTACTATAAGAAAGCAAAAAGTTGCTACAGGAAAGTGTTGGACAACTACATGATATATTAGGGAGGCCATGAGGGTCATGAATGAGGCACAATTAGGTCATTAAGTTGCTTAGAGGATGAGCAACACTTTCAGCAGGGGGGTATGATCGGCCTCCAAATTAGACATAAATGAGGGCCCATATAACAATTATTCAACACATTAAACCTCTCTTTTTCCATTAGCTAACATATTTTTAACTTTAGTATGTTTATTAGGAAGGTTTAGAGATAATTTCATATTTGTGCCTAATAATATTTATTTTTATAGAGTGTTGTGAGAATATTGGACAGATTATGAAGATTTGGAGGAAGATATAATCTACGGACTTTCTACCTAGTATAGGAGGATAAAGATTGGATAATAACAAAAAAAAATCATGAAATAATAGAGAAATTCTAGAGCTCCAGTGATTGAGAAAATTTATGGATGTGTTCCCTATCATTTAATGTTGATTCCTAGTGTTGGGAACCATATCGACTATTTGAGATATTTTCATGGGGTAATCTTCCTCCTTTCAAGGAGAATTATTCCACATCAATTGGTATAAGTACCAATTCAAAATTTCCTCTAGAAACATGTATTTCTTACTATTCTTGTGGAATTTTTTTTTTATTTTTGCAACTCCACTTTCATTTCTAGCAAGGATGTACCTGGTGTTAGGATATTCCGACACATAGGAAATAGTTAAGTTCAACTTGGTCTAGTATAGAGTTAGGTATAGAGTTAGGTAAAGTGTGTTTCTTTACCGTTGTACATTTTGTAACTTACAATCCGACGGTAACAATATGTAGTGATCCGACGGTTCATTCTCTCCTCGGTATTACCGACACTTGATCCGTGGCTTGACACCCGATTGGTCCATGAATTCTATTTAAAGCGCATGGAGGGTCATTTGTAGGTTAACCGTGCATGAGAGAAGCTTATGTAAATTTTCATTCTTTTATTAATAAATTGCCTGTAGTAGCCACGTTGGCGCAGGCCGTGGACTGTTTCCCTCTTTGAGGGTTTTAACCACGTCAAAATACTGGTGTATTGATCTGTGATCTGTTTGTGAGCGGTCTCCTTCTGGTGTTCTGTCTGAGGAACTTACCCTGTATATTCCTACAAGGTATCAGAGCTATTTGAGGGCCGCGTCCGTTGGTGATCCAAATCTGAAGCCGGTAGAACTGCATGCGACTGTCGTTTCCTAGATCTACTGTTTCTGACTGCTTTCGGGCCGAGAGGACTACTCTGTTGTGTTCGGAGCATCTTTTCTAGTGAGCAACCCCTTTCGTTTCACGCGAAAAGGTTTCCGGTAGCCCTATCTGCGTCATTTTTAAGATCTGGAGGTATACAGTCTTTATTTGCAGTTTACTGTTATTTTCTCTCTGCTTATTTCGGTTTCGGTTTATTTAGTTTTTTTTTAACCAGATCTATACCTTTCATTTCTGTGTATGCTCTTTGCCCTGCGACTCTGTGCGATCTGGGCAAATCATAAACAGAAAGGAAGGATTTTTTTTCTCATGCGTATGCTCTTTTCCCTGCACCTTAGTGTGATCTCGGAAAATCAGAAACATTGAGAAAAATATTTAGTTTTTTGGCTAAAGCTAAATTTTTTTTTTAAATATTTAGTTTTTTGGGTAAAGCTAACTTCGAGCCGTAAGGTTCGTTTTTCTTTTCATGTTTGTGTTGGGTTTTGTGTTTTGTGTTTTGTAGGAAAAAGAGGTTTCTCAAGGCAAGCACGCAAACCAAAGCCCCCCCCTTCTCTCTCTCTCTCTCTCTCAAATTTTTGTATAGATCATTGGTTCAAAGTTATTTTAAGAGAGTAGAGGTCTTGGGTTCAAATCTCCATTTTGTGGGGGCGTTTTTTTTTCATTCCCGCACATTCGGGCACTTTGCCGGCGACTTCAACAATGTTTTTTCAAAAAGCCATAACTTCTTCATCCGGAAGCCTTTTTCAGAGCCGTTTTTTTTTAAACAGCCTAATTTTTCGAGATCTATCCATTGGAACACTTACTTTCAGCATCTTCAGCTTCAGATTTTTAAAAAAAAAATGGAAAGTCCATGCCAAGTCATTCTTGACAGCACTAACTACTTCCAATGGTTAGCCTACATGGAAGATTTACTTAGAAGTAAAGGTCTCTACAGAATAGCCACGGGCTATGAGAAGAAACCAAAGGATGAAGATAAGGTTGATAAATGGGAAAATAGACAAGATCAAGCACGTGGTTTGATAGGGATGTCTATTTCTCCTGATCTTAGATTCCATATTGCAGACCTTGATACTCCTCATGAAGCATTGGAACAAATCACTAAAGTTTTTTGGATTAAAAATGAAATTAGAGCCCATCAACTTGAAAATGAGTTGCTTACATTGGATCCTAATAATTTTTCTTGCATTGAAGATTTCTTGTCCAAATTCAAGACCCTTAGATATCTCTTGGAAGGTGTTAAGGTTAAGAAAGAAGATAGGAACCTTATTTATTCCATCCTTACTAAGTTGGGACCAGCCTACTCTGTATTTATTTCCACCTTCCATTCTACAAGGGAAGCATTCATTTGTCAAGGAAACGACTACAAGGCCCCTTCCTTTGACTCTTTTTTTGATTCTTTAATAAGAGAACAAGAAAAACTCTTACACCTTGGTCTTCTTAATCTTAGAAACTCTTCCAAGAAAGCGTTAGCCACCCAGCAGCAACCAAATTTAAAGAATCCT
>APFE030150249.1:61735-79961 GCA_000404065.3 Pinus taeda | reverse complement strand
GAACTTAGAAGTAACAATATCTTTAATGTTATTTATGTTTTGCAATGCATCATTCTTGTTGATCTCCCAATAGTTTAACCAGGCCCTTGTGTCTTTATGCCACCCCCGATTGAGCCTTAGGTGGTTTTGGCTAGAATTTAAAGCTACCTTAGGAAGTCTATGATCGTCTATGTTATTGAGTTTGTGCTTGTACAACAGAAACCTAATCATAGCTAGGCTCTCAATAGGGGAAAGATCTGCTTCTATAAGGAGAATAGGATAAGGTGTATTACTTTTAATTTTTAGGTTATAAGTTATAAAACGCTTCTGGATTTGCTCAATCTTTCTCCATGATTCTCTGGATATGCTGCAACCCCAAACCTCACAGCCATATAAGATAACAGGAGTGACTAAAGTTTCAAAAAGGAACTTCTTTTTATCCCACCTTACGAGGTTTGCTGTATTACAATTATTTTCAAGACCAAAATAAGATTTCCACCCCCCATTAATCCTTTTCTCAGTGCTATGGCTCCAGTTGAGCCTGTGATTAATATCAAGTCCTAGGTACTTGTAAGAATACACTTCCTCCAAGTTATTATTGTCATACATAAAATTAGAGTAAGTGTCCTTCTTGGATTTGATAATCATAACTTTTGTTTTGTCAGTGTTAACAGTCATACCCATGGTAGAGCAGAAATCCTTAAGAAGCTTGAGTTGCTTATCAAGATCAAATGGGCACCTTGCCAAAAGAACAATATAATCAGCATAGAGAAGAAGGATGACAATTGTCCCAGCTAAGATCGTGCCATCACATCTTGCTTCCTCTAAATAACCTTCGAGCTTATCGATGTAAATGCCAAATAGGGTAGGGGAGAGGGGGAAACCTTGTTTAACTCCGATGTTACACTTAATATCTTTTGACCACCCCTCATTGCTCTTTAGCTTGGCAGTTACATTCTCATATAACCTTATAGCGGCGGCTCTCAACTCGAGAGGAACCTTTAGCTCTTCTAATCTATTCCAAAGGTGATGATGATGATGATGGTTAATGTCCACTTAGACAAAACATTGGTCTATCGGACCTAAAAAAGCAAATTATTTATTTTGATTTAGGTACATAACAACTAACAATATTTTGAGGAATTTCAAATATATTTTGGAAATCATAACACAAATTCAACTAGAATTATGGCATTTTGAATAGGACTATTAGAGTTTGGAAAGTTTATTATGAATATCAAGGAAGTTTTGAAAAAAGATATAGCAGATTCAAACAAATTAAATTTCCAAATTAAAGGAAACATCTTATTCTACTTTTTTTAGGGAAGCAAATCATTTCCTTATTTAGAGCATGGCTATGACTATGTATCTAATGTATAATAAAAGGTTAAACCATATGGACAACTTTGACTTTCTAAAATAGCTTCAAAGTCTAGCCACAACCACCTTTGAATCGAGTGGGATGGTATAAAGAGGCATTATCTTGGTTAGACCATGGAGGGATAATGGAAGAGACCATTTTGCACACTAAAAGATAGTATTAGAAATTATGGTGCCATAAGGATAGAGATATATACATTCTTAAAATAAGAACAAATTTTCATGAGCTTAATTCTCAAAAACTTTGAGTAAATCCAAATTTGAAAATATTTGGCATGCTTTCAACCTTTTTAACTTTTTAATTATGCGAAACTAAGGTGACGTTGAAATTTTTTTCTTGATGTATTTAAAGCATAGATAAAAACTTGTAAATAATTTCAAGTAATATTTTACTTACATTAAATCTAAAGTTCAAAACAGTTGTTGCACTTTTAATTTCTTGAACTTTTAATTCAACAACACTATGACTATCTTGAAACACTTTTGCTTAAATTTTTCGAAGTATAGAAACAAACTTGTAAATAATTTCAAGTAAAAATTTACCTTCTTAAAGTTCCATAAACCATTTTTGGTCTCAATGCATATTAATCATACTTGCCATCTTATATATTAGATTCATCTTAACTTGGATCTTTCAAACAGTGTGAATAATATAACTTTTTAATCTAGAATCATTTAATTTTATGTTGCTTATTAAGAAATTTGACTAGTCTTTGTACTAGATAGATCAGGGTCTTGGTTAAATAGATTTAGGGTAATCTTTAATTATATTAAATGTTGTTACATATATTTGTAAAATAACGGGAAATCCTATCAGAATGCAGTTTTCAAACCAACAATGGGGACAACCATCACTGACTACTATCCACAAATGCAAGTTGACTAATTATTGTTGTTGAAGGAAAACCATGCCACCTGTATTAACCTATTGGTGATCCATAAGGTTGCATGGTTTCACTTCTTCCAGATGCCTCTAGGACTTGGGCATATGTGCTTTCTTTTTCTTTTTTCCTTTCGGTTTCAAGAGTTATTTGAAACTTGTGGTCATTGGGCACCATGTGGCTTTGTTTATAGTTAAAGGTGTTGGGATGTAAGGTTTATGTGGGAGGGTTCTCCACGTCTCAGGGGAAATTACTTCGGAATTCTTCTTGTTTCATGGTTTTTGTTATGAGTGTTGGTGATGATGTTGTGGGATGGTGTTTTAAGTCTGGGGGAGACTACTTTTTGTGTTCTTTTTTGTTTCTTTATAGGTAGAGGAAGATTTAGTAGCTTCCACAGGTGCACTCCCTCTATTGCTACCATGCTTCCCATGCAGCTTATGCATTTTCGCTTGGGGGAGGTAGTAGTTTACAGGGATATGAGAGGGTGAGGCTCTTCGTTCAATATTTTTCTCCCACATATATGCAGTGTTGCTAGAAGCAAGAAGAGAAATACAGAAGTTGGACACTGAAACTGGGTTGGAGAGGAAATCCTATCTTGATTCTGAAATCATGGACGAAGTGTCTACCTAGATTTCAGACCCTAAACAGACTAGGGGAAGAAACCAATATTTGAACTCAGTGGCTTTACAAATGCATATGAAAACTCTGCTCGGGAACAATGTCTTCACCACCTTGGAAGAAATTAAGAAAATGTTGAGGAACAAATGGTTCACCATGGATAAATTGGATGCAAGGCTCGCCCATGTGGATGGACACTTCCATAGTGAATCTGATAATGATGAGCCTCCTGGATTAAGTATTAGAGTTCTAGCTACTATCTCATCTTTAGATTCGGGTGACTCGTTCTCTTTGTCAATTCTTTTAGTTTTTTTGTTATGAATATCTAGTTTATTTTTTTGGATAGCCAAAGAATATAGCTTTTAGTATTCTCTATTTTTATTTGGATTTAGTCATAATTTTGAGTTTTGGGGCCATGGATTATGTTAGAAAATAATTTTGTTGGTATCTAGAATCCATGTGTTATAGTTTCTACAACAATGTAATTATGATTTTTTTATAATACAAAGTATTAGCCTACAACTATAAATATATAATAATATATATATATATTATATATCAAAGTATCTACAATGGGCACCCACTGGATGCATAATTTAATTATACTTACAAATAGTTCCAACACTTGAAATTTGAGTGAACACATTTTGAGGGGAGGATGAGGAGAAAGAAACGCTCTGGTAAGAAAATCTAGGGTTTGTAGTGTATCGGCGCACCAGAAAAGTGTTCAGAGAGATCGAAGTGTTGCACAGGAGTAGGAGCACGTGATCAACCTGGTAAGAAGCTGCGTAGGGAAATAGAAAACGGGAATCAGCCTCGATCGCCCAATTCTGAAGGCGGCCATGGAAGGTTTTCTGGGGAGGGGAGAGATCCCCTCCTTTAAAAATGTGGTTGCTGGGGAATCTAGTGGCGGAAATAGATCAGAACAACAGATGGACAACGGCAAAGACACACCGGTTATGGGCAGTCAATGGCAAGCAAGAATGAGAGGAAGATGCCTCCCAAGGGCTCAGAAATGACCAAGGTATGTGATCCCAAACAATAAACTGGAAGATTATCGCGCTTATATGAAAGACCATGCTTTAATCTGCAAGTTTATAGGTTTCTAGCCCTCTAAGAGAGATTTGGTAAAATGGATCCAGTTGAAATGGAAACCCAAAGGACATATTGACCTGAAACTGGGTGCCAAGGGTTTCTTTACAGTCATTTTTGTAAATCTGGAGGATAAGGAAAGAATCTTCGAGGAGGGTCCATACTTTATGAATAACGCAGGTCTATTCATGAGACACTGGGAGGAGAGGTACAACCCAGATGCAGAAAAACTGCTTGCTGCCCCTGTATGGGTCCGGTTGTTTGGATTACCATCAGAATTCTGGAACCCTGAGATTTTAGAAGGAATCGGAAACTCAATAGGGGATTTTGTAAAAGTTGCAGAAACAACCAAAAGGGGAAAATTTACATCATACGCAAGGATCTGCGTATATATGAATATAGCAGAACCATTACCTGAATTTGTGGAGGTGGAATATCATGATGAGCTCTGGCAGCAGCCATTAGACTACGAGCACATACCTTTCCGCTGCAGTAAATGCCATGAATACGGTCACCTGTACAGGGAATGCCCTCAGAACAGGGAAGGCGAACTCAAAAGAGAAATGGAAGAAGAGCAAAGAAAAACGACGACAGAAAGGGGATTCAAGGAAGTGCATAGAAGGCAGAAGCCCCGCTTTGAGGATAAGAAAGAGCAAGCAAAAGGAAAAAATATCCCAGGGGGGGGGGGAAATCCTAACAAATTCCATGCCCTCCAAGATGAGGAAGAGGAGAATGAAGAAAACAATCAGGAAGAGCCAGCTATGGAAACTGTTCCGATGGAAATCTCAGCGGAAACCCTAGGTAAAACCAGCAGTCAATCTAAAGAAGCTGAAGTGGAAATGGGAGAGCTACAGGAAACAACAAAAGAACAACGCACACAAGGATTAGGCAAGCATAAAGAGAATGGAACTGAAGAAGAGAGGATAATGAAAAAACTATTGCAAGAATGGAGAAACTTAGATGAGAGGTTCATCCCTGAAATACAGAAGCAACAATACAAGGAGGCCTTTCAAAAGTTCAAGGAAAAGAAAGGGGGGTTAATGGAGATCGGCTCAGAGCAATCAGAAGTGATAGGATCTCAAAGTATAGGAATGGACGGACATGGCAAAGGAGGGAGGAAAATAGGGCGGAAACCCTTGATTGAGACGATCCAGGCAGTAGGGGAAACTCTTGTCAATTCCGGAAAAGTGATACCTCTGTCTGAGGTATTTCAACACCCTCCCAAAAAGTTTTAAAATGATTATCACAAGCTGGAACATAAGGGGACTTAACAGCAGAGGAAAGCAGAGATACCTGAAGGAGAGGTTGAAAAAAGATAAACCAAGTGTAATGTTGATCCAAGAAACTAAAATGAATCAACGGCAGATACAAGAAGTTTTGGAAAAATCAAAATCAAAGTTCGAAGTAATGGCTCAGGACGCGGAAGGGACTGCTGGCGGATTAGCAATTTTATGGAACCAAGAAGAGGTCATTTTTGAAAATTGGATCAGCCTACCTAGAATCCTATCTGGGGTATGTAGGATAGCAGGAACTAGAGATAGAATCCTCATCTCTGGAGTGTATGGCCCTCATCTCCCTAGGGGCCGAAAAGAGTTCATGAGAAATATTCAAGCAATAAGGAAGATAATCCCGGATGATCTATGGATTGTTGGGGGAGATTTTAATCTGATCCGGGATTTAGGAGAGAAATGAGGAGGTATTAGGAGACAGGATCCAAGCATGGACGATTTTAATGAACTCATAACAAATTTAAGATTAGTAGACATTCCAACTTCAAACGGGGTGTTCACGTGGAATAATAGGAGAGGTGGCAAGAATCAAATCGCATCAAAGCTGGACAGATTTCTCCTAGCAGAGCAAGTTCTAAACAGGGATGTTTTCATTGAGGCCAAAATCCTCCCAGGCCTCGGTTCTGACCACTGGACGATATGTTTAGAAATTGACATCAAAAAAATCAAAAGCAAGAAACCTTTCCGTTTCGAGTCTTTCTGGCTCAGAAATCCGGACTTTCTTTCTAAAATAGAAGAATGGTGGACGCAAAGCCAGGCCAGAGGTCAATGTAAAATGCACTCTTTCCAATTAAAACTCAAGGAGATAAAAAACAGAATTAGAAAATGGAATAAGGAGGTATTTGGGAACATCTTTGAGGACAAACAAAAGCTTGAAAAGGCAATGGAAGAAGTGCAGCAGAAAATTATCTTGGAAGGAAGAGATGAAGAAAGAAGCAAGGAGGAAGGCAAAATAATAAGCCAGCTGGAGGAAAGGAGAAAGCAGGAGGAGATACTATGGAAACAGATGTCCAGAATAAATTGGCTTAGGGAAGGTGAGAGGAATACTAAATTCTTCCATCAAGCAATGATTCAGCACAGGCAGCGTAACCGGATTTTCTCAATCAAAAACGAAGCAGGAGAGAGAGTAATAGAATAGGATGGGATAGAGAAAGTAATGTTGGATTACCATAAAGGGATCCTCTCGGAATCCCAGGATGAAAGAGGGGAAGAAATAAAACAAATATGTAAGGAAATCCCAAAAATGGTCACAGATGAACAAAACAAAGGTCTCATGCATGCAGCAACTCTAGCAGAGGTGGAAGAGGTGATTATGAACATGAAAAGACGAAAAGCACCGGGGCCGGATGGCTTTACAGTTGAATTTTATCAAGATGGGTGGAAGTTTATGGGGCAAGACATCCTGGAGGTTGTTGAAGGATCCCGGTTAAAGAATAGAATGTGGTCAGGTATCAATTCTACTTTCTTAACTTTGATTCCTAAAACTAATAATACGGAGGAAGCTCAAGGTTTTCGACCTATAGCTCTGTGTAATGTTATATATAAAGTAATTGCATCCCTGGTTGCTAAGAGATTAAAACCACTCTTACCGAGTATCATTTCTCCTGAACAAACGGGGTTTGTGGAAGGAAGGCAAATATTAGATGTTTTAGTGGTGGCCCAAGAGGTAATTCACTCCCTCAATCAAAACAAGCGGAAAGGAATGATGATCAAGTTGGATCTCTCAAAGGCGTATGATTGCCTGAACTGGAGATATCTCAGTGCGGTACTGGAAGCATATGGTTTTGAAAAGCGTTGGATTGAGTGGATCTTAAGCATGGTATCCACCCCAATTTTTTCAATCTTGGTTAATGGTTCGCCAACAAAGACATTCAATGCTTCAAGGGGGATAAGGCAGGGGGACCCTTTATCTCCCTTCCTCTTCATTCTGGCAGCGGATGGTCTTGGGAGAATTATAAAAATACAAGCTCGGAGAAATAAGCTCAGAGGTCTAAAGCTTTGGGGAAATAATCTAGCAATCACCCATCAACAATTTGTTGATGATATTATGCTTTTTGGAGAAGTCAGTCTCAGGGAAGTCAGGATAATCAAGGAAGTCTTGGATGTCTTCACGGTCGCCTCTGGCATGGATATTAATAAGGAGAAATCGTGCCCCTTCATTTTTAACACCCCGGAGGCAATCAAAATCCACCTTACCAGAACCTTGGGTTTCAAGCAAGGGGAATTACCTACGAAATATTTAGGCAATCAACTGGACATACATCCAACCCGCATGAAGAACTGGCAAGAGGTGATAGATAAAATTAAAAAGCGATTATCCAACTGGTCTTTTAGATCGTTGAACATTGCCAGCCGCTTAGTCCTTTTAAAGTCTGTTCTTCAATCAATCCCAGTGTATACCCTGTCTATAAGAGCTGCCTCGAAAGGCGTCTGTACAAAACTAAGGGAGATTTTCGGCAAGTTTGTCTGGGGTGGTCCAACTCAATAGAGGAAATGGGCCCTAGTTTCATGGGCCAATCTGATTCAAAGAAAAGAAGAGGGAGGACTGGGAGTGAGAGACCCTGAAATTCTCAATAAAGTCTTAGGGGAAAAACTGTGGTGGAGATGGCTACAAGGCGGGACAGATGTATGGAAGAAAATCTAGGAATACAAATATAATATTCCTGAACAAACAGAGAGAAAATTGAGAATTGAAAATCCCCCAATTGGATCCTCAATTTGGAATCTAGCTAATCAGAATAGAGACCTGATCAATCAATATGCGTTCTGGGAGATCCGAGGGGGAGAGGAAGCAAAATTCGGGGAAGATGGATGGAAGCAAAAAGGAAACATGAAATAGATCCAAACTCTTCAAGAACTTCAACAGCGAGCCCAAAGAATTGGGATGGACAATGTAAAGGATTATTGGGTGGAAGAAGAACACAGGGAAACATGGAGAAAATGGAAAAAAACAGGAGAATGGACGGAAAATATAAATCTGGAGACAGAGGAAATCTTCCTCAAAGAAATGGATCTCAGAAAGATAAGAAACAGGAATGGGGAAGATATTCTAAGATGGGGCAGAACAATGAAAGGGATTTTCTCAGTAAAGGAAGCCTACTTCCTGATAACAAGACAAAATCAGGAGGAAGAAGACCACGACTGGAAAAAGCTCTGGGGAGGAAAATGGTGGCCAAAAGTCACAATCTTTGCTTGGCTGGTCAGTAAAAGGAAGATTTTGACCTGGGATAAAATTACCAAAAGGGGTTTCCAAGGCCCATCAAGATGCAGCCTCTGTAATAAGGAATCTGAAAACCAAGAACACCTCCTCAACAAATGCTCTTATGCGGAAGGCATATGGGATTAGACCAGGCTTCTATTTGGCAGAACTATGAGAGACCCGGCTAATATACGAAAGACCATTGATCAATGGGGACAAGGTCAATTCCACAGCAAAGTGATCAGGAGAATATGGAGTCTAACAGTTGGCTTTGTGATATGGTTTATATGGAAGGAACGCAACAAAAGAATTTTCAGGGGGCAAAATAGTAGACCAGAAAAGGTTTGGGAAGAGATAAGACAAGCAATAAAGGAAACTGTGCTCTCAGATCATTGGGATGAAGAAGACTGGAAGATGGACCAAACTGAAGGAAGAATAGCCTCTATGCTGAATTTAGAAGTTAGTATGCTATACCCGAGAAAAGAAAGGAAAAGCACCCCCCATTTTCAAAGTCCCAATCAATTTAGATTCCCAGAAATCCATGCTATAAAGATGAACTTTGACGGAGCCTCGAAAGGCAATCCAGGACCGGCAGGACTTGGAGGTGTTTTCAGGGATGGAAAAGGAAAAACCAGATGGGTGTTTGCTGAATGGATGGGAGAGATGAAGAACAATGAAGCTGAACTTTGGGCTGTTCATGAAGGCCTGAGAATAGCTGTTCGAAATAGATACGTGAACCTAGAAATTGAAGGAGATTCGCAAATCACGATTGAGATGCTGAGGAAACTCAAGGATGGGCAGAGCTGGGAGAAAGTAGCCAAAAGCTGGTGGACAGCAGCCATCATAAAAGATATTGGGGAATTGTTGGATAAGATTGAGTACAAAACTATCAATCACATCCGACGAAATGGAAACAAGGCTGCAGACTTCCTAGCAAATTGGGGGAGTAAAGTAGCAGGTAGTAAACTGGACAAAAGTTGGAACTCATTAGAGAATGATCATAACTGGGATGGTCTTAAAACAATCCTAAATCAGGATCATGATGAGGCTACAGTGGACAATACAAGAGGAGATTGACCGCCCGATCGGGCTGGATGAGCTGGCGAGGAGCGAAATAATGAAATGGCGGCGCATGAATAAGTTTGCAGGCGAGGATGATCAAGGCATAATTGCCATAGGCGAGTGGAAGGGTCGGCAGGTAAAGGATGTAGGTGGTCTGAGCATGGGAAGGGACGGAAGGACGGTGGGGGGAACTGCTATCAAGGATCCTATCCTTGGGCGTACCTCCCATCATCGCCTCTGTAATAATACCATGGAGCGGACGCGTTGTAAATTTTATTGCTGCTGATGGGACCAGAGTCGAGAGTCGAACATTAAGTCTGCAGCAAGGAGCCCAGAACGCCATTGGAACCGGGACAATTTCATAAGGGAAGTGGGAGAAGACAGACGCAGAGTAAGAAGGAGCATGGAGATGGACGACAGCGGGAGTGGGAGAAGATGGCTGCGCAGCGGGGGTCCTGAGGACCAGAGCAAGATTGAAGCTGATAAGAAAGGCAAGCGTAAGGTGGAGGACGATGAGCAGGCCAAAATCCAAGTCTTCGAGATATCAGAGGAGGAAAGCGATGAGCAGGAGGAAAACCAAGACGGGGATGTTTGGAAAGACAGATGGAAAAAGTTACTAGGCGAGGATGACGGCGAAGCGGCAGAGGATCCAGTTTGAGAAGCAGGGGAGGACCCCATGGCAAAGGCAGAGGAGGAAGGGGTCGCAGGGGCCGAGGCGGCCGTCGGAGGAAGGACCCGGCGGAAAGACGAGGAAGGCGAGGGCGCCAATGTAGCCCAAGTTCGGAGGAAAAAGCAGAGACTGTCGCGGGAGGAGAGAGGAGAAAAACAAGACAGACCATGGGAAATAGAATCAGGATTGCTGAGCAAGAGTACAGGGAGAAGTCTAACCCAAAGATCAGGAGAATCCTAGAGCATTGGGAAGAAGAAGCCATCCAGGCTCAATCTGAAGATGAGATGGCAGAGTGGATAGCTCTCATGCCTGACCCTGGCCGTACCAGAGGTAGAATGACCCTCTACAAGCAGTCTCTTCACTTGTACTGGGTCATGAAGAGGCTCATGGCAAAAGCTTTGGAACAAGTGGCCATGGAGATGGCTGAGATGGTTCAGAGCACCCCAAATGTGAAAAAAGTGTTTAAGGACATTGTCATAACCCTGCTTCTTCAAGAGAAAATATTGGAGGACCTGAATCAACAGCTGGTGGCAAGTGGCCTGCTGGTGAAGAAGGAAAAAGCACAGCAAGCGGATCCTTAAAAGAAATGATCAAAGACATGCTCTGGCTGGTCAGGGAATCTGTTTTGTTTTTTCTATTTTGTAGTCATGAATATCTCAGTTGTTATTACAAATAGGAAGCAGTATATAGGCAGTAATAGATATATAGATAAAAGACTTGAATCTAGGATTGAACAGATGGAAACTTCCTATTTTTGTTTTGTTATGAAGACTGTTTGGGAGGCTAAGATACCCGGTTTCCCTTTGGGGCGGGGTGAGGCCACCTTGATGTTGTAAATATTCTTTTATGTTAATAGAAAAGGACCTACTCAGCTTACAAAATAAAAAAAAACACTTGAAATTTGAGTAAATGTATAAGAAAATAAGACAAAAATACCACACAAAAAAAATTATTTGTCTTCCTTTAAAAACACATAACTCTTATTTTATAATATTCTTTAGGAAGTCCATTTTATACCTAAAAGTTAACATAATAGGCAGCTCAATATGGAAGATACCTCGATAGAGATCAATGGATATTTGGATACTACATCGATGAGGATGTCGATGAAACACTGGACTAAGTTGGATCAAAGGGTGAAGAACACAATGTAGTTATGTCTCCCAAATTAAGTATCACTAATTTTTTTAGGAGAAGCTACAACAAAGGAATTATGGAATAAGTTAGGGGCTTTGCATTAGTTTGTGTTCCTATTGAACAATTTTTTCACACAAAATACATTTTATGCCCTGAGAATAAAGGATGAAGACATAATGATAGACCATTTGAATATCTTCAATATTATAATAAGACAACTATTATCTATTGATATTAATATTTTAAATAAAAATAAGTGTATAGATTTGTTGTGTTATTTGCTAGACTAATTGGATATTTTAGTTGTTGTCATAGGTAGTAATGCAACTATTTTAAAATTTGATGAAATAGTCTCATCCTTCATATTTCAAAAGATGAAATGGAAAAACATAGAAAGTCAGAATGCACGTGGCTTACATGGAAGAGGACACTCCAAGGATATGAATAAAAATAATTCCTTAAGTAGGAGATCGAAATCTAGAGGAAGATCTATATCTATTGGAAAATTCGTAGATGTGTGTTAGAGATGTGGAAAAGAGGGCATTAGAAGAAACATTATAGATCCAAAATTGTTTAGAAAGGGAAGGGGCTGATGGTACTCCTATAAAAGTAAAAACCTCTTTAGATGAAGTAGAGGATGTGTACTTGGATTCTTAAACCACACATGTAAATCATAAGACATGGCTAGTCAACTTAGGTGCATCTTTTCATGTGACTATTCATCGGGAGTGATTTTGGGGCAGTAAAAAGTATGATGGCGGTGATTTTTTCCTAGGATATTACTTAACAACAAAAATCATAAGGCGAAGAAAAGTCAAGTTGACTCTCATGTATGGAAGGATTAGAACACTCCTTAGTATTTTTCACAACCCATAATTAATCAAGAATTTGATTTATGTAAGCAAGATGAATGATGTAGGTGTAAAAATGGGGTTTGAAAAGGAAACCTATAGGATGGTTCGAGGAGAAATGTTGTGGGTGAGGAAAGTTTAGATTGGAACTCTATATGAGATGCTAGGAAACATTATTAGTGATTGGTGCAATAGTTCCATTGATCCTGACAGTGAATTTGTAGAAGGAAAAACTAGGAAATATCATAGAGAAAGGCCCTTGAGTACTCAATGGTAAAGATAAGGTTAAAGATATGCCTAAATGCTCTCTGCATTTTGATTTATTTTAACAAACTATATGGGATTTTGAATCATGTAATATTATAATGTGGTGCTATGAGGGAAAAATAATATTATAGTTGGTATAAAATGACATGTTTGGACCTATTTCAGTTCCATCATTGAGTAAATCTATATATTGTATCTCATTTATAGATGATTTTCTTAGAAATACATGTGTTCATTTCTTTAGGAAGAAATATAAACTATTTAACAAATTTAAACAGCTTGAGGCTTTTGTGTATAATCAGGCAAAGAAGATAATTGAGTTGTTGAGGAATGATACTTGAAGATTATTTTGAAGGATTAATTTGAGGAATTATATAATAAGTGCAATATACAAAAGAAGCAAGCTACTCCATACAAACCTCAATAGAATGGAGTTGTAGAAAGGATGAATAGGACATTGATCGAAAAAATGAGCATTAGGAGAATAATTTTGGGTAGAGGCAATGGATATTGCATGTTATCTAGTAAGTTGATTACTCTCACCAACTAGATGAAAAAAATCCATGTGATATATGAATTGGAAAGAAACCATCCCTTAAACAATGCAAGGTATTTGGCTATGATGCTTATGTATACATTCCAAAGAAAAATAGGAATAAGCTTAATAATAAAGGTGAGAAGTGTAGCTCTATTGGATATAAAGATGGTTTGAAAGGTTATAACCTTTAGATCCTAGAAACTAATAATGTTGTTTATAGCTGAGATGTTACATTTAACGCTGATATTTTACCATGGAAATCCATAAACAAAAATAAAACACTTAAAGACTTTTCGATGTGCTATTTATATACAATGTTACTATGCAATATGTATATCAATAGATTTTAGATTTTTGTGGTGTGTATATTTCGCAACATCCATAAACCCCCAATCTATTAATCCTATATTAAAATAAAATTGTAGTTCCTTAACTGTAATTGCAAAACAATGGTATGAAACTCTATGCATTAAAAAATTCTAAAAGCCAAAACCATATGTTGAAAACCATTAAAACCGAATGCAAAAAATTACCCAAAAAAATTGTTAGAAGTAGATAGGGAAGGCTATTGTACTCCCTGTGAGTCTCCCACTGCATCCAATACATATGCATTGTGTATTGGATTATAACTTATAATCTTAATATTAAAATCAATACACCTTATCCTACCCACCTCATAAGAATGAACTTCTCCCCCACTAAGTGCATGACCATGGTTAGGTACTTAATGTAGAAGAATAAAATAAACAGAATGCATGACAAGAGGCTTCTTAAAATCACTTTCGAATAAACATTGATGGCTAATGCGAGGATGGCATCAAGACATCTAGTCTTGGTTTAATCAATGGGGATTGAGGAAATTGTCATCATACAAGATACAAGAGATATTAATAATATTATTACATCTAAATTTAAATGGAATGAAGAGTTATAAAAGGAGAAAAACTTAAAATATACTACAAATAGGTGGTCAACTATAATCTAAAATATCAAAAGTGTCTTTTAGTACTCACGAACACAAAGAGGAAAATCAACACTACTAAAATATGAACGAACTCTAATGAGCTACATACAAAATTTGGGCGTTGGAAAATTATGAAAACACCATGTGATCCAAGAACCTCTTATCTTTGTGACACTAAGAGGGTTGGAGGTGAAAGATATTTCCTCTTAAAATGCCCTACATACACCCATATTAGAAATCAATTTAAAATATCTACTATGCCACTGACCCTCTCAATATTTGAAATGTTATGGTAATCTAAGTAAGTTTTACCTTCTTTAAAATCAAATGCACCAATTTTAATTTTATTCAATAGTAATTATCATTATTATCAATTCAATTATGAAATATATGTGAAAAGTTATGTGTCATAACATTAACTCAAAAATTATTTAAATGGAAAATCATATTTGTATTAAAATTTAGTGCTAAAAAAAGTGTGTATATATATATATATATATAATATATATATATATCTTAATTTATAATATAAATGATATATTTTGAATGTAGAGAGAAATCAAAATAATAATAATAGTTTCTTCATAAGAAAAGCTATATTTTTATTAAATTAAAATATATTGCATTAATAGTGGTGAGGCCTTTTATAATTTATTATAGGGTATATGTTGTACCATAGATTTTTATTGAAAATATTTAAGAATTAAATAAATCACTATAGATGTAACAACATTATAGCCTGGATCATGCCCTAAATTTTCCTTTTCTTGGCTAAGAGTTTGTCTTCCTTCAATATAAGGAAACATGTTACAAACCCAAGACCTAGAGGCATTTGGAAGGAGTGAAACCATGCCCCCTTACCCATACAAGTGACATGCTTTTTCTTGAATAACAATGATGAGCCAACTTACATTTGTGGATAATAACCAATAATGGTTGTCCCTAATGTTGGTTTGAAAATTGAGTTTTGATAGGTTTTCCCACTATCTTAAAAATATATGTAACAATATTTAAAATAATTAAAGATTACCCTAAATCTATTTAACTAAGAATCTATTAAGTATTGAGGCTGGAGAAATTTCTTAATAAGCAACATAAAATTAAATGATTCTCGATTAAAAAGTTATATTCTTCACAATGTTTGATAGATCCAAGTTAAGATGAATCTAATATATATATTATGGAAAGTATGATTAAGACCAAAAATGGTTTATGGAACTTTAAGAAGGTAAAATTTTACTTGAAATTCTTTAGAATTTTGTTTCTATGCTTCAAAAACTTTAAGCAAAAGTGTTTCAAGATCATTATAGTGTTGGTTGAATTAAAAGGTAAAAAAATTGAAAGTGCAGCAATTATTTTGAGGTTTAAATTTAATCAAAGTAAAATATTACTTGAAATTATTTACAATTTTGTTTCTATTCATGAAATACATCACTAAAAAATTTCAACATCCCTTAGTTTTGCATAATTAAAACCTTAAAAAGGTTAAAAGCATGACAAAAATTTTCAAATTTGGATTTACTCAAAGGTTTTGAGAATTAAGCTCATGAAAATTTGTTTTTAATTTTAACAATGTTAATATCTCTAACTCCTCATGGCACCATAATTTCTAATACTATTTTTAAATGTGCAAAATGATCTCTTCCTTTACACCTCCATGGTCTAACCAAGATAATGCCTCCTTATACCATCCCGCTTGATTCAAAAGTGGTTGTGGCTAGACTTTGAGACTATTGTTGACACATAATCCTCAGCGATTGGGAAAATTGAATGTGAACAATCATCAAGGAGATGAACTGAACGATCACATTCATGTATATAATAGATAGTTTCCTAATGGAATAAATGAATTAGTTTTCTGGAGTTACTCCTGGCCTGACATGGTATCAGAGCACAGGTCCCAGGTTCCTTTTTTAACCTTGCCTTGTAACTCCTCTGCCCACTGCCTGCCTTCTGCTCCTCTGTCCACTGCCTGAAGGAGAAACGCCTGAAGGAAATGCTGCTTGACAAGAAACGCCTGCCTGACAAGAACGCCTGAAGGTAGCACTGTTGATATGAGCGGATATGAATTTCCATTGCTGTCTGGTATTTGAAACGATATTAAAAACGCTGATATAGATTTGAAACTCTATTGATATGAGCGGATATGAATTTCCATTGCTGTCTGGTATTTGAAACGATATTAAAAATGTTGATATGGATTTGAAACGTTGTTGATATGAGCGGATATGAATTTCCATTGTTGTCTGGTATTTGAAACGATATTAAAAACACTGATATGGATTTGAAACGCTGTTGATATGATCCGATATGAATTTCCATTGATGTCTGGTATTTGAAACGATGTTCTGGTATTAAAAACACTAATATGGAACCTGAAACGCTGTTTGATATGGAACGTTGTTTGATATGGTACCAGCAATAGAACGCATTGAATATGGAACTATTTTGATATAGAATGCATTGATAACGCAGTTTGATAGTGCAGTTTGAAATTGTATAATACGCAGTTTTCTGGAGTTGATTGTAATGCTTTGGTAACGCTGTCCTTCATGGTGTTCATTGCAATGAATATGGAACGCTGTTAATATATATGAAACGCTGTTTTGAAATCTGAGAATGTCTCTAACTGTTGTTTGAAGAAACGCACATGGTGAAATGCACATGCTATGATATGTCACTGTTTTGAAATGCTGATTGATATATGGATAGCGCAGTTTGTTTTAAGAAACGCATATGCTATGATATGTCACTGTTTTGAAATGTTGATTGATATATGGATAACGCAGTTTGTTTGAAGAAAGGCACATGCTAAGCTGGTATATGAAACGCTGTTGTGCTCCATTGAAATGCTTAAATGTTAAATGCACAGTTTGAAAAGTTGGTGATTGAAATGCTGTTTGATTGAAGTCCATCATACTTTTAGATGCCGAGGATAGCAGCAGAAAATTTGACTATATAGCAGCATAAGTTTTTTTTTCATAAGAGCAATTTTTTTTTTGCCATCAGAAGTATTAGTCTATCAGCAAAAGTTTTTTTTTATATATCAACACAAGTAATCGTTTACAGAATGCATTCAATCATCTCTATGATAGGAATAGTTCTCACTGGCAAGGAGAACTATCCTGACTGTCCCGGATGATACAACACACCCTCATCTTCAATGAGTTGTGTGGAAAGGTGTGTGTCGAAGAAGGAGACAGTGGACCCAGAAAGCCTACATCAGACAAAGAGCTCGCCATCTGGGGAAACAAGAACAGCAAAGCGTATGCATTATATCGCAGCATCTGTAAATAAGGAAGGTGAGTTCGCCACATTTTCATCAATTTCAACTCCTTTGAAAGCTTTACAAAGCGAAAGAGTCTATGGACTCACATTCTACACTTGAAGTCGTCCAACTTATGATTAAACTCTTCACTCTTGAACTGAAAAATAATGATCCTCTTGCTCTTGCATCTGAAATAAAGTCTATAATGCATGATATCGAATCCACTAAAGTTGAGCTGGATATCTCTCTCATTGCTTTTCTCAAGGCACTGTATCCTACATACTCCAATTATCTTGAGTCTTTGCAAGCAAATGGAAATCTCAAGGATATAACCTTTGACTCTCTTGTGAAAAAGTTTGCTAAAAGAGAAAAAGCCTTTGGAAATAAGACAGTCCCTGAATCTTCTGAAGAGACTGTATCCCTGGCTCATAAAGAAAAAAATCCTGCTCAAGATTCTACAAGAGGAAGAGGTGGACGAAGAGGAAGAGGAAGATACTTCAGAGGTGGGGGGGCAGACATTCTCAAGGAGAAAAGGAAGATTTACATTGTATTCGCTGCAAAAGAAATGGATCACATGATGCCTCTACATGCAAGCTACCATGGGACAAAATTGAGCAGAGAAGAAAACAACAGAAAGGTAAAACTGATGATACAGACAAAGGTAAAGCACCTGAATCCGCTCACTATATTGAAGCACAATGTAACATTGGAGTAAATGAAGATTTGTTTAACACTTCACTTGCTTCCTGGAAAAGTGATTGGCTGCTTGATTCAAGAGCAACCTGTCACATGACTCATAGAAAAGACTTTTTTGAAGATTTCACTGACAATGTTGTTGGAGTAGTATACTTTGCAGATCAGTCAAAAATCAAGCCATCAGGGCTTGGCACAATCAGGCTTAAACTGCCTGGTCTCTCAAACTTTCTTCTTGATCATGTTTCATATCTCCCACAACTCAAGAGAAACTTGTTGTCCTTGGTCCACATTCGCCAGCAAGGTCACTCCATTCATATGTTTGATGGCAAGCTTGA